>MDKH01028866.1:0-83333 GCA_005239495.1 Nicotiana undulata
GCAGATCCAGGTCCTAGTACGCGGTATCTCAGCTAGCCAGCAGCAGCAGTATCAGGAGACTTGCGGTATAATCTGCAGCGTCCGCAGATCTCCAAGTCCCCTTCATATCTTGAAGTTGTAGTACTTGTAGATGAAACTATATTCCGGGTTCTGGGTAAAGTAACTGTTAAGCAGTAGAGTAGCTTGTGATGTATTGTGATTTTCCGGGTTCTGGGTAAAGTAATTGTTAATGCCGAGCGGCGTCGACTTTGCTATGATTTATTTCACTTACTGTTATTTTACCTTTTTTATCTAAATTTCGCTTAAGGTATAGTCTTACCTAGTCGTCTAGACTAGGTGCCGTCACGAGACTCAGTCGGAGGGAGAATTGGGTCGTGACAATTTTAATAGGCAGATTTTATCTTTTAGATTCTGTAGGCTTAATTTCTAAGTGTTGAAACTAATTACAAGTATTATTTCCTATAGACATGATATCTTAGTGCTAAAACTGATTTTACACATTCCCTATAGGCATGGTATCTAAGTGTTGAAACTGATTTACACATTCCCTATAGACATGATATCTAAGTGCTGAAACTAATTTTATACATTCCCTATAGGCATGGTATCTAAGTGTTGAAACTGATTTACACATTCCCTATAGACATGATATCTAAGTGCTGAAACTAATTTTATACATTCCCTATAGGCATGGTATCTAAGTGTTGAAACTGATTTACACATTCCCTATAGACATGATATCTAAGTCCTGAAACTGATTTTATACAATCCCTATAGGCACGGTATCTAAGTGTTGAAACAGATTTTATACAATCCCTATAGGCGTGATATCTAAGTGAGCAGAGATGTTAACAGAATGTGAGACAAGTTAAATAATTCCCAAAGAAGATCTTATATACATGATTTCTAATGCACATTGAGATTTGAAAATAGGCATGAAACAGGGGTTCTTGATGCAGAATTGATAAACTAACCTAGAAGCAGGATTTCTAGTATGCCAAAGTGTGAAAATTCAGGATTTCAAACAATGTAATAAGATCCTATAAGCATGATTTCTAACAGTATGCACATAAAGAATCACAATGACCTACATGCATGATATCTACCCGAATTTGATAAAAAGATATATAAAATACCTCCCCAACTTTTACTAATAACCCCATATTTGTTTTTACAAGGATTATTACATTATTACAAACCAATATGAATAAATTACACATTAAAAAATCATTATACTATAGGGAGCCTTGGAAGGCCCTATGTAAACTTGGAAGCCAGGCCTTCAAGCAAATTGGGTTCCTGCTGTGTCAAAGTTCCCAAGGGTCTCAAGGACCCTGGGAAATGCTCACACCAGAACCTTTTCAAAGAAACAATTTTAAAAGTTCAGAAGACCAGCCCCAGTATGTCAGAGTTCGGAGGAGTCTCATGGACCCTAGGCAGTGCTCACACTAGGGGTGGTAGGACCCTAAATAGCTAAGAGTAAAAGTTGAAAATAGTATATAAGGTAGGGGATATTTTTAGAAAAGACAGGTTACAAGATCACAAACAGAATATAACCATATTTCAGAAGATTGGTCAAGAAATAGACATCAGTAATTAAATAATCACAATAAAACAGGAACACTTGAATCATAGACAGAATCAAACAGGTTCTGAATAGAGCATACAACTGAATCAAAGTAAGTTCTATATTGTAGAAGTCAACTTGGTTTGTTAATTGTTACTAAGTGGAGTCATACAGACAAGTATTAAACAGAGAAACATGCTAAAGTTAATATGACTAATCAAATAGCCACATAGAGCAGGGTAGGGTAGTAGTAATTGAACATGTTAGTTTCAGAAATAAGTAAACAAGTGTCATGGACTAAACAGAGGTATGCTAAGGTAGACTAACCATACTGACACACAGAATAGGACATGTTAACAGGAGTTTAGGCAGGCTAGTTAGGAGAACAATAAATAGGAACATAGGGCAAACATAAGCATGTTGAAATTTGAAGCACCAACCAGACAGCCATGTGGAACAAAGAGGTAACAAAGACTAAAGCATACTAGTTAAAAATACACTGGGAGCATATAATAAACAGGGCATATTGAGGTTCGAAGTAAGATGATCACATAAGTCACAGAGAATAAGAACTGAGGCATAGTAATTGACAAAGAGATGGCTAGGAAACAAATACCAAAACAGAAGCATGTTGATGTCTATAGTAGATTGACTACATAGCATATAGAAGAGAAAAATATAACATAAATTGGGGCATACCAGTTAAGGAGATAGCAAATAGGAAGGGGGAGGCAAGTGAGATCCAAGAGTCTAGCCTTGGCTTTCAGCCGAATGGAAAATACAACAATCAAAGAAACTTAAGTTGTGTAAGTGTGTAAGCAAGAATATTTGTGTATCAGTGTGTGTAGGTATTTTTCTTCTGTGTGTTTTCGTGTCTTAAAGAATCATAATGGTGAGGTTTATATAGAATTCAACAGAGCAAAAAAAATAAGGCAAAGAAAATTAAGAGTTCACAGAAAAGGGATGCAATAAATTAACCAGTTAATTAGGGCTAAACCCAATCAATTAATAGAACAGAATCTTGAAAAATATCGCTTAAATTAGGGGGAATATTATATGAAATCAGTTAGCAGGCAGAATTGGAGTTAACTAAGGTAAGCAAATAAGTATAAAGACCATTTATAGGTCGGTCAGAACAATCAGAACCCAGAAATCAGGCTAATAACGTAATTGAGGAAAGTAGTACCAATTATGAGTCACAAATAATAAAAAAATAAGTAAAGATCGCAGAGAAATACCAATTTAAACAGAAAATATAAATTTGAACCCTAATTATGTAAATAAAATCAATTAATCCTTTTTAATTGATAGAGCCAAAGAATAACGTGCAAAAACAGAACAAAAAATGAGATAATTAGAAACCCTAGGGGTTAAAACATAGGTATGAAAATCAGTCGAACAAATAAAGAAAACGGGAGTTAAAACACTTAAACCCTTTAGAATAATTTTGCAGAAACTCAAAGAGATGAAACCCTAGTTTTAGAGAAAAACTAAAATCGGTTAATAATAAGAAAAAAAGAAGATCTTTAAAGAGGAATATCAGATAAGTTCAAAATCATATCAGATCTATATAAACCTGAACAAGTTCAAGTAGAAAGTGGCTAGGGTTTTAAAAAATGGACAGAGGTGAGAAAAATTCGGTTTGGAACTAGATATTTAAAGTTAAAAACAAGAAGATAACACTACTCAAAAATATAGAGATGAACACATGCAGGTTCGGCGATAAAATTAAGGGTTTGGACCGAGTCTGTTCGAATCTCAATGAGATTCCATCGAACAACAAAGAAGTCTAACAACCAAGTAGAGATAGGAGGCTGGATGGGGCCTAAGATCAAAGGGAAACCCCATGGATTGAAGGGGTTTAGGTGACGGCGAGCTAGGGTTAGGGAGAGTTTGAAAGAGAATGGAGGGGGAAAGGGAATCATGGGCGACGGGTTAGGAGAAATGATTAGGGTTAGGGTGTTAGGGGTTAATTAAAAAAGGTAAAGGATCCTGGACCGTTGATCTTTTGAGATCAACGGCCAGGATTCCATCCGGGTTGGGGAGGGTCATAGGAAATTGGGTTATGGATTAGGTTTATTTAATTGGGCTAGGGTAGTAGTTTAGGCCAGGTCCGAAATCAAATCAAATTAAAAGAGGCCATTTTTTAAATACCCAATTAATTTGACAAAATAATGTATAAAAATAGCTAAAAATGATAAAAATTGATATTTATGCATAAAAATAATTTAAAATAATTAATTAATATTATAAAAATATAAAAGGTCATTTTCTTGTGAGATAAAGTAAATATACTCATATGGGCTAATAATTCAAAATGGATGTAAATGGAATAATTGAAGCATAATGTAAATATAAATGATAAAATTTAGCAATAAAATTGTTATAAAATTATTTGATGCAATTAGTAATTATTTATATGATAAAATACTGGGATAACCTAATTTAAAAAATTCTTTTAAAATGCAGAAAATTATAGAAAAATATTAATTGATGCCCATGCATTGTTTTGAAGATATATATGCATTTTGAAAATATTATAGGGAAAAATTGGGTATCAACACCTGCCCCTCATTACCCGGGAAGGATGAAAGAGTTATTGGGTAAAGATATGATGGCCAATTGACCGAGTAGGGTGATTTGAGAGACACAGGCCTCTAGTTTCCGAGCTACCTGCATATCCCTGGTTTTACAGGAATCAGGTCGTGTGTAGTTCTGGATCCATCGGTGAAATATACCGATGAAGTTATCACAAGGGCGGAAACAAGGTTTTGAAATGGTGAAATGGTTACGGTGAGCGTTCAGGTTTGAAATAGTGTGAAGTAACAGGAGCGGGATCGCTCTTGTTAGGATAATGATTGCTCATCAGGTTACCTGCAAATAAAAAGATGCAAACATATATCTTTGCGTAAATTTAAACAGGATGCAAATTCCCTTCAGACCATGGGGATTGCTTTTGGACGGTTGAGGATGACGTCCTTAGACCATGATGTCCAGGGCCATGAATTGAGCGGTAAGGGATTCTCCGGCCATGAAATGATGTTCTCAGGCCATGAAAATGGTGCCTCCGAACCATAACGCCTTTGAATAATGATATGCAAGTTTGATAGATCCTCAGGACATGGCATGGTGTCTTCTGGCTATGAGGATGATGCCTTTAGACCATGACGCCTTTGGACAATTTGGCGATATTTCAGCCCATGAGGTGCAAAGGCATGATGCTAACAAAACAAGGCCTAGTCTTGTACGAAGTTGAGGGCAGAGCTTAGCCCGAGAGAGACAATGCTTAGTCTCGTACGAGATTCGGGACAAGGCTTAGTCCCATGCAAGGAGAAGTCAGTGCTTAGCCTTATGCATGATTCGGGACAATGCTTAGTCCCATGAAAATAGAAGGATGTGCTTAGTCTTTTGAAGATATGGACGCAGGGCTTAGCCTCATGCATGATTGAGACAGAGCTTAGTCTCATGCAAAGTTCAAGACAGGGCTTAGTCCCATGCAGAGGGAAGGCAGTGCTTAGCCTTATGCAAGTAGGGAGGTAGGGCTTAGCCTCATGCAGGATTGAGAGAGATCTTAGTATCATGCAAGGTTCGGGACAGGGCTTAGTCCCATGCAAGGATAAGTTAGTGCTTAGCCTTATGCAGGATTTGGGACAATGCTTAGACCCATGCAAATAGAAGGTCGTGCTTAGCCTTATGCAGATAGGGAGGCATGGCTTAGCCTTATGCAGGATTGAGATAGAGCTTAGTCTCATGCAAAGTTCGGGACAAGGCTTAGTCCCATGCAAATAGAAGGTCGTGATTAGCCTTATGCAGATATGGAGGCAGGGCTTGGCCTCGTGCAGGA
Source organism: Nicotiana undulata (assembly GCA_005239495.1). NCBI lineage: Eukaryota > Viridiplantae > Streptophyta > Magnoliopsida > Solanales > Solanaceae > Nicotiana > Nicotiana undulata. The sequence continues at coordinate 5,412 of MDKH01028866.1, forward strand.
TTGAGACAGAGCTTAGTCTCATGCAAGGTTCGGGACATGTCTTAGTCCCATGCAAGGAGAAGGAAGTGCTTAGTCTTATGCAGATAGGGAGGCCGGGCTTAGCCTCATGCAAGATTGGAGACAATGATTAGTCTCATGTAAGATTGAGATAATAGGTGATGCAGAGTATTTCTTAGCTGGAAATGAGTTCGGTATCTTTGTAGTTGTGAAGACTGTGATTCCTAGGTATGCAAATTCCTTGTTCATGCATTCAAAGAAAAATGATGAGGTTTGCAGGGGAAGGTTGGTTCGTGTCTTCGTCTGCTTGTATGGTTTGCTCCGCTCTGTCTAGAAATCCTGTTACATTATTGGGGCAGCATTTGCTAAAGTAGAGCTTATTTCAAAAGCATGCATGCATAGTTTCTAAAGACATAGTAAAATATAGTTTAGAAATTGGTTAGATGAACCAGTGACTGTGACACGATCTGAGACATTGCGACTTCTTCTTCCGTAGAATGTTGAGTGTCCTCCTCAAAATTCTGCCCCAGTTATCTAGATAACCTTTTCCACATACGTTGCGGTTGGCTGAACTTGCTTCGGAATTTTGAGGGTCCTCCTCAAAATTCTGTCCCAGTTTCTGATTTTAGGGGAATATGGAGGTTTATTGAGTTGTAACCGAACCCATAGGGGCTGCCTACGTATCCCCTCTTAAACAAGAATCAGGTCGAGCATAGTTCAATTTACATCATATGAAGAAGCATAAATGGTCTACACATAGTATCTTTTGACCACATCTGAGCTGATTGACTTTGGCCAAATATCCCCTTCCATCTTTGTGAGTATAAGAGCTTCTCCTGTCAGTACTTTGTGAAACATATAAGGACCTTGCCACTTGAGAGATAATCTCTCTTTTGCTTCATCTTGATGTGGGAAGATCTTTTTCAACACCAGCTGCCCCGTTGTGAATTGTTTTGGTTTGACTCTTTTGTTGAAAGCACCGGACATTTTGTTCTGATAAAGTTGACCGTGACATACCACGTTCATCCTTTTTCCGTCTATGAGGGCTAGTTTCTCATAGCGGATCCTTATCCATTATGCATCATTGAGCTCAGCTTCTTGTATGACCCTTAAGGAAGGAATTCCACTTCGGCGGGAATGACGGCTTCAATACCATAAACCAGCAAATAGGGAGTTGCCCCGAATGATGTGAGGACTGTGGTACGGTATCCCAGTAAAGCGAATGGTAGCTTCGTGTGCCATTGTTTGTGATTTTCTACCATTTTCCTCAGTATCTTCTTGATGTTTTTGTTGGCAGCTTACACGGCTCCATTCATTTGAGGTTTGTATACTATGGAATTCTTGTGCTTGATTTTGAAAGTCTCACACATGGCTTTCATCATATCCCTGTTGAGATTGGCGGCATTGTTAGTGATTTTCGCGGCCCCTTTTTTCCTCGCGAAGTCAGGGTTTTTGACATTATTGGGACAACTCGTTTCCTTTTGGGAAAGGGGTACAAAAAGTTGAAGAGTCTCCACCTAACGGATTACGGTGCATTAGGGCACCTATTACAAGTAACTCATAGAACCAGTTTGCATTACCAGAGATTGGGTAAGGGCTTGAAATTACTTAGAGGGGAAGGTGTTAGGCACCCCTTGAGGTCCACAACGGTGGGTTCCGGCCAAACTTACTTTGTGAATTAGTTAATTAGCAAATCGGTAGTCTAAACACAATGATGTAAAAGAATAAAAGACTTTTAAACAACTAAGCAGTCTAAGCACACACATGTAGAGGGAATAAGGGAAGTCCTAGGTTATTTAGCCTATAGGATCATATTTGTGCAATGCCCGGTAATCACTCCTCAATTAGAGGGGCTACACGTTGCATTAGCGCACATGTCATCATATCCTTTTACTACACATTACCCTCCGCCTAGCGATTATATAAGCGAGTTTGATTAACAAAATCTAAGCGTGTTGTTACCCGTCCCTTCCTTGTGGTCCTGGAGAAGTTTAGGACCTGTAGACTTAGGCAGTTCTAGACCCTCCTAAGGTGTTTTAAAAGGTAAAAATCTAGGCGACAACAAATAACACATAGGACTACCAAATAGGGAAGCAGTTAAGGGATCATGTTTACGTCCACATATATAGGCAAATAAGCAGCACGTCTCAAACACAAATTTTAGGTAATTTCAGAGATATCCTAGAATAGGGTATCTAGGTGAGCATTAAAAACACAGAATATGCAACATTGTTTTTAAAGTGAAGTGATAGAATCCTAATCAGTTTGCCTACTGATTTTAATACTTGTTAAACCTGAACAATTATAAATAAGCAGAGCTCAATTTCACAATTTTTTATAGGAACATAAATTATCTAAGGCTTTCCTAGGCGTGGGACTGTATGCAATTGTAATTCTGGAAACTAACTGTAACAGTTTGGAATTATTTCAACCTATACGCATGCTGATCTAAATGATGACTATCATAACAATTGATTTTATACTGATTTGCATCAGAACATGATTCCTATGCGTGAGGATGTTTTTAACCTTTTATAGACAATTGTTTGTTTAGGCGTAGATATGATTTCAAACAAATGCAAACAGAGTCCTAAGACAGGATTTCTAATGCACATGAGGATGGTTATTTTATTAGACATTATTATTGACTTAATGGTAGGATTTCTAAGTGGCAGTAACTTATGCAGAATCAGAACCTAAGTGATTAACTATAACATGCTACATGCTGAAGCAGTAAACATAATCGTCCTAAGACAGGGTATTTAATGCACCAAATTAGCATGGTTTAATGCAAATAAGCATAGTAGTCCTAAAGCATGGTATCTAGTGCATCACACAAACCTAGAACATGATTTCTATGGCAAATCAACATAATGTAAAACCTAGAAACATGACTTCTACCCAGTGTGCCCCATAGAATCATATAGCTACCCTCCCTTTTCACTAGTTACCCCAATATCTATTTACAAAGGATTATTATAGACCAATATTGAATAGATTACATAAATGAAATGTAAACTATACTATAGGGAGCCTGAAGCAAGCCCAAAGTAAACCTAGGAGTACCAGGCCTTCAATGTAGTCTCAAAATGCCAATAATTTCATAGCCAATTTGTGTCCAAGTGTGTCAGAGTTCCCTTAGGACCTCAAGGATCCCGGGAAGTGCTCACACCAAGACGTTTCTCAAATAGGAACTTGTTATGTGTAGTGTGGAAGGGCCGACCTCAGTGTGCCAGAGTTCGGAGGAATCTCAGGGGATTCCTAGGCAATACACACACTGGAGGGGCAGAACCTAATGGTCTAAGAGTAAAGTGAGAGTTCTTGACATAGTTTTGAAAGACTTATTGGAAATTTTTTGTGAAGATAACTTTAGGAGTGAAAAGATTTTAGAAACTAGTTTAATAGTGAAAAACAGTTTTGAGAAAAACACTAAGAACATTTTGAAATCAGTTTTGAAGGGAGCAAATTCAGCAAAAAATCAATTGGTCATATGATACCCACACCCATAAACACTAAACAAACAGATTTCACACAGGGGTGAAGGGGTTGGGAACATATATAAATCACATTAGAAGGGCACATGAACAGGGTACAGGGTATATGGAAGGTATATAAACAACAAATGCATAGAACACTAGGAGCTTTATAGAATTAACAAGTTAGTCATGATAGTAGTAATTGAGACACAGAGCAAAGTTGCAGTAAAGCCATGTTGAATGCAAAGGGGTATTAGACATGATCAAACACACAATTAGGGTCAATCGAATGCCTTAAGCGACTAAGTAACTAACATGATCTCATCAATAAAGAGGAACATGCATGGGCTAAATAAACATGCTGGACAAACATCAAATAAGCAATTACAGTTTAGGCAGGGACTGATTACATATTGAATCAAGAGAAAATAATATTCAGACATGCTAAGCCAAGCAATAGACATGAAATAGATCGAATTCAAAGCCAATGAACTAGTGCAAGAATGAAACACACAGGGTTTGGATTTAATAATTTAACTAGGGAAATACTAGTTAGAGAAGAAGTGCAGAATATAAAGCATGTGTAGTTCCAATATCTAGACTTGGCTTTCAGCCAGCTAGACCAGTAATTATCACAAGTAATAGAGAAAGAAAAGAGAGTTTGAGTGTGAATGTGTGTTATGAACTTGTGTTAGTGTGTTAATAAGTGAAATAAGAGAGTTTATATAGCAATTCAAGAGCAGAGGAATCAATAGTTAGTAATTAGGGGGATCACAGAATCCGATCGTACAAAGGAGTTCAACATAGACTCCTTTAATAAACGAAAATTGACCAAACGGTAACACATGAGAATAATTAAGGAAAGAAATTCAAATCAAACCAAGTAAAGGAGTAAATAAGCAGGGGAATAATTAAGGAAAGAAACATGTTAGAATCAGTAAATATACAGCAATCAAATAAGGCAAGGACGACTAATTAAGGTCGTAATCATAGAAACAGACAAACTTAAGAGTACACATCCTTAACAGAGCAAATCACTCAATCATATTAACAACAATTCTGGAAAGAATATATCGATATAAATAAAATGGACTAAGCAAAACTTTATAAACACAGAGAAGTTAGCCGGAAAATTGATTCGGAAACCCTAATAGAGATTAATCAGGGTAAAAAACATAAAGCAATGAATTTGACTAAGGAAAATCATGTAAGTCAAAATACAGAGTGAATCAATACAACTGGTAACATTGAAAAACTCAGAATCGGAGCAAAGAATTAGAAAATTAGAGTTTTCACATAAATCGACTAGGGTTTAAGCAACATTTGCATAAATCAGTAAAGAACACTAAGGGTAATCGATTAAACTTTTAAAAATCAGAAAGACCTTTGAGAAAATGACTTTTCATGAACCCTAGTTTAGGAAAAAATCGGAAATCAGTTGAAATCGAAAAGGTTTCAAGGAAAACATGTGATAGTTCCTCAATTCGTTTCAGATCTATACAGACCTGAGAAGATTGGAGAAAATAAATTAGGGGAGGGGTTATTAGGTTAATTATGGTAGGGGTAATCTGGACCATTGATAAAAAATTATAAAGAGCCAGGATTGGCCAGGGTTTTGGGTTGGGTAGGCTAAGGTTTTGGGATCAAAGGGTTTGGGCCAAATTATAAGGGGTCTTGGGCTGGTATTTTAGGTTAAAATTGAAAACAAAAAGGGCTATTTATTAGATACCCAAAAAATTGAATTAAATTAATTTGTAAAATAATTAACTAATTATAAAAAATAATATTTATGCATAAAAATGTATAAAAATAATTATTTAGTATTTACAAATATAATGGATCAATTTCTTGTAAAATAATGTAATAATGTATGCATGTGCTACAATAGCAAAGTTATTGCAATTGTAATAAAAAAGTGCCAACCTGGCCATTTATGAAATAATTTGGATTTAATAGGACCATAAATAGTAATATTAAATCAAGGAATATTTTAAAATCATTTGTGATGTAGTTTTGTAATTATTTATATAAAATAAAATGCTAGGGATAATTAATTTAAAAACGTAGAAATTATGAAAAAATGCCAATTGATGATAATGTGTAGTTTTAGGTATATATATGCCTTACAAAACTATTTAAAAAAAATTGGGTATCAAAAGCTGCCCCTTTTTACCCGTGAAGGATGAAAGATTTGTCGGGTAAAGATATGATGGCCAATTTTGACCGAGCGAGATGGTTCGATAGATTTAGGCCGCACTCTGGTTTCTGAGCTACATACATATCCCTGGTTTTATAGGAATTAGGCTGTGTGTAGTTCTGCATTCATCGGATGAGTATACCGATGAGGTTACCACAAGAACGGACACGGGGTTTTGGAATGGGTGAAGAAATGGTTGTGGTGATAAGTCAGGTTCGAGATAGTTCAAAGGAATCAGAGCGGGATTGCTCCTGCAGGGGTAGAGGTTGCTTATTGGGACACCTGCAAATGAAGAGATGCTACGAGCATATATTTGTGCGAAAATTTAAACATGATGGAGATTCCCTTCGGATCATGATAGTTGTTTTCGGACGGTTAAGGATGACGTCCTTAGACCATGATGTCCTGGGCCATGAATTGTTTAGTGAGAGATTCACAGACCATGAAATGATTTTCTCGAGCCATGAAGATGGTGCCTCCGAACCATGATGCCTTTGAATAATGATATGCAAATTTGAGAGATCCTCAGGACATGACATGGTGTCTTCCGGCTAAGAGGATGATGCCTTTACACTATGACGCCTTTGGACAAGTTGGAGATATTTTAGCCCATAGATGCATTAATATGATGCTTAAAATTAACAAGACAAAGCTTAGTATTGTGGAATTTAGGGAAGAGCTTAGCCTGAATAAGAGCAAATAGATAATGCTGGAGAGACAGTGCTTAGTCTCGCTGAAAGAATGTAAATTGGAGGCAGAGCTTAGCCTCATGCAGGTATGGAGGTAGAGCTTAGGCTCATGCAAGTGTGGAGTTAGAGATTAACCTCATGCAAGATGCGGGACATGGCTTAGTCCCATGCAAATGAAGGTAGAGCTTAGCCTTATGCAGATAATGGAGGCAGGGCTTAGCCTCATGAAAGTGTGGAGGTAAAGCTTAACCTCATGTGGATGCGGGACAGTGCTTAGTCCCACGCAAATGAAGGCAGAGCTTAGCCTTAGGCAGATAATGAAGGCATGGCTTAGCCTCATGCAAGTGGACGTATAGCATAACCTTATGCAGATGCGGGACAGGGCTTAGTCCCATACAAATGAAGGTTGATCTTAGCCTTATGCATATGTAGAGGTAGAGCTTAACATCATGCAAGATGCGGGACATGGCTTAGTCCCATTCAAGATGAAGACAGTGCTTAGCCTTATACAGGTATGGAGGCAGAGCTTAGCCTCATTCAAGTGTGGAGGTAGAGCTTAACCTCATGCAAGATGTGGGACAAGGCTTAGTCCCATGCAAGATGAAGGCAGTGCTTAGCCTTATGCAGATAAGGAGGCAGGGCTTAGCCTAATGCAGATGGAGGTAGAGCTTAACCTTATGCAGGATTGGAGGCAGGGCTTAGCCTCAGGCAGATGGACGTAGGGCTTAACCTCATGCAGATGGAGGTAGAGCTTAACCTCATGCAGATATAGAGACAGGGCTTAGTCTCATGCAGGATGCGGGACATGGCTTAGTTCCATGTAGATGAAGGCAGAGCTTAGCCTTATGCAGGAAAGATAGAATAAATAGCAGATGACAACAAAGTTTTCTTAGCTGGTAGTAGATTTCAGTATCACGATTATTATGAAGATTGTGACTTCGAGGCATGTATATTCTTCGTTCCTGCAACCAAATAAAAATTGTGAGTTCTGTAAAAGGGGGAGGTTGGTTCGTGCCTCCGTCAGCTTGCTTGACTTGCTTCGAAGATCTTATTCAAATCATTGGGGGTAGTGTTTACGAAATAGAGTTATTTTACAGGCAGGCATGCATAGTTTTCGAAGACATAGTGAAATATTTATTTTAGAAATTGGTAAGATGAACCAGTTACTGTGATACGCTTCAAGACATTGCCACTTCTCTTGCTGTAGAATTTTGAGAGTCCTTCTCAAAATTCCGCCTCAGTTTCCAATTTTGGGGGAAAGAAGATTTTTCTTGAATTGTGACTGAACCCATAGGTATGCCTACGCATTCCCTCTTAAATGGGAATTAGGTCGAGTGTAGTTCAATTTACATCATATGAGGAAAGAATACAGAGTTACACATAGTATCGCTTAATTGCATATGAGTTAATCGGTTTCAGCCAAACTTCTCTGTCCATTTCTGCAAGTATGAGAGCTCCTCTTGTTAGAACCATATGAACCATGTAAGGACCTTGCAAATTGGGAGAGAATTTCCCTTTGGCTTTGTCTTGATACGGGAATATCTTCTTCAACACCAGCTGCCCCGGTGTGAACTGTCTCGGCTTGACTTTTTTGTTGAAGGCTCTGGACATTCTGTTCTGATAAAGTTTCCCATGACACACTACATTCATCCTTTTTCCGTCTATGAGGGCTAGCTGCTCATAACGGCTTCTTATCCATTTTGCATCGCAGAGCTCAGCTTCTTGAATGATCCTTAAGGAAGGAATCTCCACCTCAGCGGGAATAACATCTTCTTTACCACAAACTAACAAGTAGAGAGTTGCCCCGGTTGATGTGAGAACCGTGGTACGATATCCCAGCAAGGTGAATGGTATCTTCTCGTGCCATTGCTTGTGATTTTCTACCATCTTTTTTAGTATCTTCTTGATGTTCTTGTTGGCGGCTTCTACAGCTTCGTTCATTTGAGGTCTAAAGGCTGTGGAATTCTTGTGCTTGATTTTGAAAGTCTCGCACATGGATTTCATCAGATCAATGTTGAGATTGGAGGCATTTTCGGTGATGATTGATTCTGGAACTCCGAACCGACAAACAAACTGATCGCGAATAAAGTCTGCCATGACTTTCTTAGTCATTGCCTTGTAAGATGCTGCTTCGACCCATTTGGTGAAGTAAGCAATAGCTACCAAGATGAAGTGGTGGGCTCGATTGGACCATGAAATCCATTCCCCAAGCGGTGAATGGCCAAGGTGAGTTAGTTGCATTGAGCTCATTTGGCGTTATTTTTATCATGTCTGCATGTACTTGACATTGGTAGCATTTTCGGACATACTGGATGCAATCGGTCTCCATGGTCATCCAAAAGTATCCGGTCCTAGGTGTCTTCTTTGTCAAGACAAAGTAATTCATATGCGGGCCGCAGGTCCCAACATGTATCTCCTCAAGTATTTTAGAAACTTCTCTTGCGTCGACACATCTCAACAATCCAAAATCAAGAGTTCTTCTGTATAGGGTTCCTCCGCTGTGGAAGAAACTGTTGGACAACCTCCAAAGCGTACGTTTCTGAGTATGATTTGCATGCTATAGGTATTTTCCTCTTGCCAAATATTTTTTGATATCGTGGTACCAAGGCTTCCCGTCTGTATCTTCTTCAACATGGTCACAATATGTCAGATGGCTATGGATCCTTACTAGGATAGGATACGATCAATGAAGTTCTTGTCTGGATGTTGTATCATGGATGGCAAAATGACCAATGCGTCGGCAAACTCGCTCTGAATTCTTGGAACATGCCAAAACTCTGTTTTTGTGAACCTCCTTTTCAATTCCTTCACATGGTGCAGATATAGCAATATCTTGGAATTCTTGGTGGCTCATTCTCCTTGTACTTGGTGCACAAGAAAATCTGAATCACCGATCACTAGCAGCTCCTGAATATTCATGTTGATGGCCATGTTGAGTCCTAGGATGCAAGCTTCATACTCTGACATGTTGTTGGTGCTGGGAAATCTAAGTTTGGCAGATACCGGATAATGTTGGCTGGATTCCGATACCAGAACAACTCCTATGCCAACTCCTTTGAAATTCGCTGCTCCGTCAATGAACATCCTCCGACTGTCGTAGGACTCAACAATATCTTCTCCTATGAACAGTACCTCTTCATCAGGAAAATACGTTTTCAGGGGTTCGTATTCTCTTTCCACAGGGTTCTCAGCAATATGATCTGCCAGTGCCTGTCCCTTGACCACCTTATGAGTATCATAAACAATGTCGAACTCACTCAACAGGATTTTCCCCTTAGCCAGCTTGCCAGTGGGCATGGGTTCCTTTCTTCCTGTCTTATCGTGATGCTCCAGAACGCAGCCGAAGGCTCCATCTAGCACCGCGAGGTAGAGTAGCAAGGGTCTACTTGGCTCATGCGAGACCAAGACTGGTGGTGTTGATAAGTACTCCTTGATTCTATCGAAAGCCTTTTGACAATCCTTGGTCCAACTAGTTGCAACATCTTTCTTCAACATCTTGAAAATTTGCTCACATATGACTGTGGACTGGGCTATAAACCGGCTGATGTAGTTGAGTCGTCCAAGGAAACTCATTACATCCTTCTTACTCCTTGGCGGCGGCAGCTCTGGATGGCTTTGACTTTTGATGGATCTAGTTCTATCCCTCGGCAGCTGACGATCAACTCAAGCAACTTTCTATCAAGCACCCCGAATGCACACTTTGCTGGGTTTAGTTTCAGGTTGTATTTTCGCAGTCTGTCAAAGAACTTCCTCAAATCTTCTATATGACCCGCGGCTTTCTTGGACTTAATGATGATGTCGTCCACGTACACCTCGATCTCCTTGTGTATCATGTCATGAAAAATGGTAGTCATAGCTCTCATGTAGGTGGCCCCAGCATTCTTTAGGCCGAATGACATCATCTTATAACAGTACACTCCCCATGGTGTAATAAAAGCGGTTTCTCAGCATCTTCATCGTCCATCCAGATCTAGTGGTAACCGGCGAAACAATCCACAAATGACTGGAGTTCATGTTTGGCACAATGTCGATTAAGATGTGTATGTTTGGATGCGGGAAAATGTCTTTTTGCTGGCTCTGTTGAGATCCCGATAATTGACACAAACCCTGACCTTTCCATCTTTCTTTGGAACTGGCACGATATCAGCTAACCACGTTGGATATTCGACCATCTTGAGGAACTTGGCCTTGATTTGTTTAGTAACCTCCTCCTTGATTTCCAGACTCATGTTAGGCTTGAACTTCCTAAGTTTCTACTTCACTAGTGGACACATTGGGTTTGTGGGCAACTTGTGAGCCAAAATGGATGTACTTAACCCAGTCATATCATCGTACGACCATGAAATATGTCCTCATATTCCTTCAAGAATTGTGTGTACTCTTACTTTTCTGACGGTGACAGGTGGATGCTGATGCGAGTCTCTTTGACGGTTTCAGAATCTCCCAAGTTGATCACTTCAGTTTCGTCTAGGTTGGACTTGGGCTTGTTTTCAAAATCCTCTACTCCTCTGACAACTTCGTCGGGTATGACACCTTCTTCCTCTGAATCACTATCCTTTTGTTGTGTTGTCCCATTACATGTCACAGTTGATGGTTCATCAAGACAGGAAATAGTAATGTTGTATTGATAAAAATATGAGAAAAAAATGGTAGTAATAAATATTGATTCATTGAAACATAAAAGAGATTTTCAATAATTTAAACAAACGTTTTGGAACATTGGAGATTTTATTTAAACAGAATGCAAAAGGGAAATCATTTTCTTAAAAAGAAAAAATAAATAATGTTATTCAGCCTTGCTACCCCGGGACTCGTCGGGCCCTGGATGGTCTGACAGTTTAATTTTTGAGGAATGATCCCTTGCTCACAGCTTGGATGGTAAGGCCTTCCTCCTCTTCATCAAAGATTACACAACAGTCCATGTCTTCGTCATCCTCTGATCCCCATATGATGTCAGCCTGTTGGAAGGTCTGACTCAGGTGCGGTATAGGCTTCTCCAATAGATAGTAAGGACAACGCCATTGTGGCAACCAGTTTCTATACTCTATCCAAGTGTACTGATATCCCGGGCCAAAAGTAGTGTCGTGACGCTTCAGCTGTATTGGCTTGTAAATTCCCTGAAGATCCTTTCCAAGACCCTTGCCAGTTTCATACCCGCTTCAATTCATCATGCTGGCTATCTTGCTATCCCACCACTTATCTTTATCGATTGCATTGACCCGCTCGATATGGTGATAAGTTTCTCCACCAAGTTTTCTTCTATCTTCAACTACCGGGATAGTCTGGCGATTGTATATGGGGTTGCTCCCGTCTCCATGGATAATCACCTCTTGATAATTCCACTCAAATTTTACCGCCTGATGCAAAGTCGATGCCACAGCCACATCAGCATGTATCCATGGTCGTCCCAATAACAGATTGTAGGACGCAGATATGTCTAACACCTGAAATTCAACGTCAAACCACATAGGTCGCATTTGCAGACAAAGGTTGATTTCTCTAATGGTCGCCCTTTAAGACCCGGCGAACACCTTCACATTCATGGTCCCTTGTCGTATCTCGTATAGGCCCTCGCCCAATATCTTCAGTGTTGTCAATGGACAGATGTTAAGGCTGGATCCTCCATCTATCAAAACTCTGGTAATGAAGTAGTCATCGCATTGCACGGTAATATGCAGTCCTTTGTTGTGACTCAAACCCTCAGGTGGTAGCTTATCCTCATGGAAAGTGATCTTGTGACTCTCCAGTACCTGCCCCGCCATATTAGCCATTTCTCCACTCGTGATATTATTGGGCACATATGCTTCATTCAAGACTTTCATCAGAGCGCTCCTATGTGATTTTGAATTCTGCAGCAGTGACAAGATAGATATCTGAGTAGGTGTCTTGTTCAGATTATCTACAACTGAGTACTACTTTGCTTGTACTTTCCTCCAGAGGTCATCCGGGCCTGTTTCAATGGCGGGAGGTTTGTTAGAGGCCTGTTTGTTGGATTCTTCCAAATGTTCGGGTGTAGACCCTTCCGGTCCTAGTCATCCCTTGTGCAACACCAACTTCTTCTATTTTAGTCTTTCATCTTCTCCTAGCTTCAGCTACATAATCCCAGGGCACAACCTTGGTGTTGAAAGGTGGTGGTTGACACCGTCACTATAAGTGGTGTGGCTACCTTTACTTCTAATGGAATAGGTGCTACTGCAGATGGCGCTACTTCAACCTCAAATGGAACAGGTGTGTTTGTAGGTGTGCTACTTCAACCTTAAATGGGACTGATGCTTTTACCTCAACCTCTCATGGCGGCTATATCTGTACTATAATGGGATTGAGCTTTATTGCAGACTTTTTGAGATCATCTCCTTCATTGATTAGCCCGATTGACCCCTCCGCATCTCTATCACATTGACGCCTTCACCCCTGTGATCTGGGAGGGGGTTATTGCGGACATTAAGCATAGCCTCATTTGCCCGGATAATTTTATTGACAATCAAAGCCTAGATTTTGTCCTTTGACGTGCGGCAATTGTCGATAGTATGTCCCTTCATGCCACAATGATATGCACAAGTTTTGTTTGGATTGATCCATTGGGAGGAATTTTTGTGGCCACGGCAAGGATGAGAGTGACGTAACCAGCAGCTTTCAACCTTTCATACAACTGATCGATTGATTCGGCAATGGCAGTATATTGTTTGGGTGGTCTGCGGTCAAAGTTTGGTCGAGGTCTTGGGACGTTTTGGCGAGTTGGAGGTGACTGAAAATAAGATGGTTCGGAGTTACAGGTATGATAAACAGTGGCTGGTTGGGAATATCAGGGAGATGAGGGTTGATGTGTATGTGGAGGTGACGGTTGGTATGTGGGTGGAGGTGAGGGTTGATAGGTTGGTGGAGGTTATTGATATGAAAACGGGGAGGTTCGGTATAAAAATGAAGTTTTGGGTCCTTGTGCAACCATTACCACTCCTACATCTTTCTTCTTAGATATACCACCGGATTGCAGTGCTTTGCTGGTGGCTTGCATTGCCTCAAAATTCTTGACTATCCTACTCTTGATGCCCTCTTCAATCCTTTCACCAAGCTTGATAATGTAAGAGAACTTGTGATTTTCAATAACCATTAGCCTTTCATAGTACTGCAGGTCATGTGCCCTGACGAAGAACTTGTTCATCTGCTCTTCGTCCAACGCCAGCCTAACTTTGGCCGCTTCCGACCTCCAACGAGTAGCATACTCGCGAAAAGTTTTAGTAGGTTTCTTTTTTAGGTTCTGAATGTGGAAAACATCTAGTGCATTATTTGTGTTGAAACTGAATCGGTTCATGAAATCCGATGCCATACTCACTCAATTAGACCACATCTTAGGATCCTGGCTAATGTACCATGACAAGGCATCCCCTGTTAGACTCCTCATAAAATGTTTCATCCGGATCTTTTCATCTCTTCCGACCCTGACCAGTTTTCACAATAGGTCCTCAGATGAACCCTGGGATCACTTGTACCATCGAACATCTCGAATTTGGTAGGTTTGTAACCCTCCGGCAGTTCTACATCCGGCTGTATACATAGGTCTTCATAATTTAGACCTTCTCATTGGATTCTGGTGTTATAAGAGATGGGTTGAGTGGAGTGAGGTAGGGTCTCCACGTATATAAGGTTGTTTTGGTGGCCTGGTGCTTGAGCATAGTGGTTATCATTGGTGGAATTTATTGGTTCAGGAATGACTGGTGGGGTGTTTCGTGGAGTGTGGCAGGTGTTTTGTTGATATTGGGGGTGGGATAGTTTGATTTTGTGGTGGAGTTGTGTTGTTGTGAGGTGCAAGAGGATTTAGTGGGTGCTTGTTGCGCGTATTTTGAGGTGGTGCGGAGTTTTGAGTGTTTGGATGGCTGACATCTTGAACGCTGAATGAGAAGGACAAGTTTGCTATGTTCCAAATATGTTCAAGTTTTCCCTGGAGTTTTAGTATTCTCTGTTCAAGTTGAAAAACAGCATCACTCGGGACCTGAGTACCCTAACTGTCAGAAGCCTCTGGATGTTCAGCTGGTGTAGTGTTTTGCTTTCTGATGTTGTTCAAGTCTTCCATCTTTGATTTTCCTTGCCTTTTGGTGGACTAGGAGGAGGAGAAGGTGGAGGGCCCCTAGATCTTGTATGATATGCTTATGATGCCAGTATGAACGAACCAACCTTTGGGGAATGGAAATAATCACAAGAAATAAAATAAAACAAAATGGTAGCCAAGTTAGTGAGGATTCTGAAAAGAAGTATTGCCCAAGGTAGGCCTAGCGACAAAAAGGTAAATGCGTGTCCTAATTTGGGAGCCTCGTTGTGCCCGAGGTAGGCCTGGCGACAAGTTGATTTGGAGAACTTAGATGCGAAAGATGCTTCATTTCATTAATATAAAATAGACAAATCTCAAAACAATATTAAAATAGCAATAGAAAATAAGTCACTAGGGGCACTTGGCCTTATTACATTTATGAAAGCAGATAAATCTTTCCTATTTGGTCCCTGAAGGACATTCCCAAGATTCGATCTTCTTGATTCCATCAAACAGGTTTCCTAGCTTGCGCAAACCCAATAGCAGATAGGCTCTAGCCAAGTGTCCTCCCTCGCTCCCTTCAGCATTCTGACAATCCTCAATCCTCTTTAAGACCTTGCCTTCCAGCTCTACCAGACCTCGCTCTAGATATTCCAGCATTCTATCGAAAGTAATATCCATCTCCTTCAATTCCTCGATCAGCCTCTTATTGGTCTCATGTATTTCCCGGTGCTCATTCTCGGAATCATGGAGCCTCGTGCACAGCCGGTTGTATTTGAATTGAGCCTCAGCGTCTTTATCGATGATCATGTTCCCTCGACTAGCTCCCGGCCTCACTATCCCCCCTAAGTTGTCATCCAACCATGACGGGTAGAAAGGTGTGCACCCATTGTGGTACCTGTCTAGCTCAATAGTGTTTTTATCCTTCATGATCTTGCAGTGCCACATGTGCTGAGCTTTACACTTATAAGGGACATCGTTGTCCTGAAAGTCTACTCTGAAGTGACCCATCTTTTCCACCCTGGGTACAACACGCTTCCTGCCTGCTTGCCTTATGACTCGGTAGGAACATAAGGGTATATTCCCCTCAACCCAATCAGCACTAGGTGTGGAGCATCCCTAGACCTAATGATAAGCTTGTTTGTCTGGAACCATTCAAACATCCATTGCACTTGTTCCTCGGTCAGATTGTCGAAGAATTCTACCCACTCCTTGGCACTCTCCGGCTGAGCAAACCTATCTAGAATGTAAGTCATCCACTTGGGGTGATGGAAAGCAATGTGATTGTTCCACGCCCTTCACGGAAGTTCTTAGCGATACTGGCCCTTTTGAAGATTTACTAACAACCATAACTATAACAACAAATTACAACCCTCGAAATGCTTGATCCCTCTTTGACAACGCTCCAAATCCCGGTAGATGTCAGCTAAGATCACAGGGACAATAGTGTCTGTTTGTCCGTCGATCTATTCCATCAAAGTCCTGGCGACCATGGCTATTCTGGTATGGAACCTTTCCATTTTCAACGGGA
Source organism: Nicotiana undulata (assembly GCA_005239495.1). Taxonomy (NCBI): domain Eukaryota; kingdom Viridiplantae; phylum Streptophyta; class Magnoliopsida; order Solanales; family Solanaceae; genus Nicotiana; species Nicotiana undulata. Next base: position 21,325 of record MDKH01028866.1, read on the forward strand.
ATACTATCAAGTCCAAAAAGCACACAATAAACACGAACACTCTGCGGTGGATGTGACCCAGAGAAGTGATAGAGAACTCGTCATGGAAGGTGCGGTAAGTTTTGCTATGTCCATATCTCTCATACAGATACTCGAAGGGTATGTAGGACTTTTTCAGACACTCTAGTTCAGCATTTTTCTTCAACCCCATCATCTTTAGGAACCCTTTGCCAGTGTGATTCTCAGGTACCAATAACCCAGGGTTGTCCCAAGTCATCCCAGCAAGTCCTCCAATTTCTTCCAAAGAGCGGTGTCATTTCTATGTTCCCGAAAAGGAACACGGCCCTTTCACTGTCCCAGAACAGAGTTTCAGCCTCGACCAGCATATTGTTCGGCAGGATGTCTTGTAGAGAAGGTAGATTGCCCAAGTGTTTCCTCACGTGTTTCTTGTCACTTGAGGAAAGGTCTTCCCACCAGTCTAGAAGCAATGGTGGAATGTTTCTGACCATACCGAATCAAGGGACCCTATGCCTCATTTTCTGCAAGACAAAGAAGTTTAGGCCATTTTCCCCCACCTGATTCGGCTATTTATACACTCATTATTAGCATATTGGCATTTAGTTATCCAAATTAATGCACAGAACGTGGTGGCGTCCGTTGGGATTGTGGAAACCCTGGTGGACTTTGGATAAGGCTTGTCATAAAGGGTTATTGTGTGGACCCTCCCTAGTCTTGGTTCTCCTAGCTCCATCGATCAAGTTCCCCAGTTCGCGTAGCCCTAGTAGCCAGTAGGCACTGGCTAGATGTTCTCTCTCGCCTCCTTCAGTATTCTGGCAGTCGTCAATCCTCTTTATTATCTTTCCCTACAGCTCCATCAAACCTTGCTCCAGATATTCCAACCTTCTATTGGAGGTGATAGCCATCTCCTTCCATTAATTGACCAGTCTCATGTTTGTCTCGTGTATCTCCTGATGTTCCGCCTCGGAGTCATGAATCCTCTTGCACAATTTGTTGTATTTGACTTGGGTCCCAGCATCCTCATATATGACCCTGTTTCCCCGACCGGTTCCTTGCTTCACTATCCCATCTAGGTTGTCTTCTATCCATATCGAGTAGAAATGTGCATACCCTGCATGATACCTTTCTAGCTCAACAGTGTTCTTCTCCACAATGATTTTGCAATGCCACATGTGCTGAGCTTGGCATCTGTAAGGGGTGTCGTCATCCTGAAAATCTGCCCGGAAATGGCCCATCTTTGCAACTCGTGGTACGACCTGCTTACTGCCTGCTTGCCTCATAACTCTGATAGGAACATAAGGGTATATCCTCCTTAACCCGATCAACACTAAGTGAGGAGCGTCCCTAGACCTGATGATGAACTCATCAGTAGGGAACCATTCAAAAATCCATTGGACTTGCTCTTCAGTCAAAAAATCGAAGAACTCTACCCATTCTTTAGCATTTTCCGGCTGAGCAAACATGTACGGAATATAAGTCATCCTCTTAGTGTGATGGAAGGAAATATGATCATTCGAAGCCCTTCGCGGAAACTTCTGGAGATATTGACTCTTTTGGAGATGCTCCATTAACCACAACTGCATCAGCAAATTGCAACCTTCAAAATGCTTGAACCCTTTTTGGCAGTGGTCTAGAGCCCGATATATGTCAGCTATGATCATTGGGATTATGGTGAATGTCTATCCCTCGATTCCTTCCATTATGGTTTTGGTGACCATAGCCAGTCTAGTGGTAATTCTTTCCCTTTTCATCGAGAACACTATCAAACCAAAGAAGCATACAATGAACACAAAACTTTACGCTGGATGTGACCAAGAGAAGTGATAGAAAACTCATCATGGAACATACGGTAGTACTTTCTATGACCGTATCTCTCGTACAAATTGTTGAAGGGTATATAAAACTTCTTCAAACACTCAAAATCAGCTTTCTTCTTTAGACCCATCATTTTTAGGAACCCCTTACCGGTGCGGTTTTCCGATACCAATAAGCCAGGGCTGTCCCAAAGAAATCCAGCAAATCCTCATATTTCTTCTAGGAGTGGGGTCATTTCTATGTCTCCAAAACGAAACACAGCCCTCTCATTTTCCCAGAATAAGGTTGACACTTTGATCAACATGTTGTTAGGCCGAATGTCTAGTAGGTATGGAAAGTTTCCTAGGATTTTCTTCACATGTTTCTTATCACTCTAGGGAAGTTCTTCCCACCAATCTAGTAGCACTGGTGGTATGTTGCTGACCATGCCAAACCTGGGGACCTCGTGCCTCATTCTGCAAGACAAAGAATTTTAGGCCATTTTCCCCCACCTGATTCGACTATTTATACATTCATGATTAGCATATTGGCATTTAGTTCTCCAAATTTATGCACAAAACGTGGTTCCGTCTGTTGGGAGTATGAAAACCCCGGTGGACTTTGGATAAGGCTCGTCTTAAAGGGTTATTATGTGGACAACATAGTAACCCGACTAGGTTTGACCATGATGCATGCACACTTATGATAAGAGTAAGGTTACTATGGGGGTCTAGACCGGTACCCTCAATCGAACAACATGAGGGGGAAAGGCACATAACCGTCGACTACACCACTAATCGACTAATTTTACTACAAATAAGCCTTTCCAAATTTAAAGGGTGATATAAATTGGAAGAGCGCAACCACTCATCAAGCGTTGCTATAGGATTTTTTTGGGCACGAGTGAAGTATGATGTTGAGCATGATTTATGCAACAATAAATAACATGTTGCCACGTATTTGCACGTTATGAAAAGCGATAAATACAACATTTATAATTGAAAACGTATAAAGAAGGAAAACAAAGAAACAAGTCAGTTTCATATCGGAAAAATAAATACTTGAAAAAAATAATAGTTAAGTCCATATAAAGGGGAAAGAGAAAAGGTGCAGGTATTAACAAAGTGAGGCAAGTTTAGACTAATTCACAAAGCAGTTTGTTATGGTATAAGCCTAAAATCCCAAGCAGAGTAGCCATGCTGTCGCGCTCCCTTTTTTCCTCTCGGAGTCAGGGTTTTTGACATTATTGGGACAACTCGTATCCTTTTGGGAAAGGGGTACAAGAAGTTGAAGAGTCGCCACTTAACGGATTGCGTTAGGGCACCTAATACAAGTAACTCATAGAACCAGTTTTCATTACAGAGATTGGGTCAGGGCTTGAAATTACTTCGAGGGGAAGGTGTTAGGCACCCCTCGAGGTCCATAACAGTGGGTCCCGGCCAACTTATTTTATGAATTAGTCAATTAGCAAATAGGCAGTCTAAGCACACATATGTAAAAGAATAAAAGACTTTTTAACAACTAAGCAGTCTAAGCACACACATGTAGAGGAAATAAGGGAAGTCCTAGGTTATTTAGCCTATAGGATCATATCCGTGCAATGCCCGAAAATTACTCCTCAATAAGAGGGGCTACACGTTGCATTAGCGTACAGGTCATCATATCCTTTTACTACCCATTACTCTTCCCTTAGCAGTTATATAAGCGAGTTTGATTAACGAACTCTAAGCGTGCTGTTACCCGTCCCTTCCTTGTGGTCTTGGAGGAGTTTAGGACCTCTAGACTTAGGCAGTTCTAGATCCTCCTAGGTGTTTTAAAAGGTAAAAATCTAGGCGACAACAAATAACCAAATAGGGATGCAGTTAGGGGCTCATGTTTACCTTCACATATATAGGCAAATAAGCAGCACGTCTCAAACACAGATTTTAGGTAATTTTAGAGATATCCTATAACAGGGTATCTAGGTGAGCATAAAAAACACAGAATATGCAGCATTGTTTTTAAAGCGAAGTGACAAAGTTCTAATAAGTTTCCCTATTGATTTTAATACCTGTTAAACTTGAACAGTTATAAATAAGCAAATCACAATTTCAAAAAAAAACATTTAGGAACATTAATTACCTAAGGCATTCCTAGGCGTGGGACTGTATGCAATCATAATTATAGAAACTAACTGAAACAGTTTGGAATTATTTCAACATATAGGCATGCTGATCTAAATGATGACTATCATAACAAGTGATTTTATACTGATTTGTATCCGAACATAATTCCTATGCGTGAGGATGTTTTTAACCTTTTATAGACAGTTGTTTATTTAGGCGGTATAGATAATATTTCAAGAAAATTCAAACAGAGTCCTAAGACATGATTTCTAATGCACATGAGGATGGTCATTTTATTGGACAGTATTATTGACTTAATTGAAGGATTTCTAAGTGACAGTAACTTATGAAGAATCAGAACCTAAGTGATTAACTATAACATGCAACATGCTGAAGCAGTAAACATAATCGTCCTAACACAGGGTATCTAATGCACCAAATTAGCATGGTTTAATGCAAATAAGCATAGCATTCCTAAAGCATGGTATCTATGTGCATCACACAAACCTAGAACATGATTTATATGGCAAATCAACATAATGAAAAACCTAGAAACATGACTTCTACCTAGTGTGCCCCACAGAATCATATAGCTACCCTCCCTTTTCACTAGTTAACCTTCTTCCGTTTTCAATCACCGAGATAGTCTGACTAGTGTAAATGGGGTTGCTTCCATCTTCATGGATAATTACTTCCTGGTGTTTCCATTCGAACTTCATAACCTGATGTAAGGTAGATGCTACAGCCCCAGCGCCATGTATCCATGGTCGTCCCAATAACAGATTGTAAGATGCGGATATGTCCAGTACATAAAACTCCACATCAAACCAGGTAGGACCCATCTGCAGACAGAGATTAGTTTCTCCAATGGTAGCCTTTTAAGACTCGTTGAATGCTTTCACATTCATAGTTCCTTCTCGTATCTCATGTAAGCCTTTGCCCATCCTCTTTAGCATTGTTAATGGGAAAACGTTGAGGTTGGACCCTCCGTCGATAAGAACTCTGGCAATAAACTTGTCTTCACATTGCACGGTGATGTGCAGTGCCCGGTTGTGATTCAAACCTTCAGGTGGAAGCTTATCCTCGTGGAAAGTGATTTTGTGGCTTTCTAGCACCTTCCTCACTATATTGGCCATCTCTCCACCAGTGATGTTGTTGGGCACATATGCTTCACTCAACACCTTCATTAGAGCATTCCTGTATGCCTCAGCATTGCGCAGCAGTGACATGATTGATATTTGAGCGGGAGTCTTGTTCAAATGATCAATGACATAGTACTCCCTTGCTTACCTTCCTCCAGAGGTCTTCTGGACCAGTTTCAATAATGGGCGGTTTGCTGGATGCCTGCTTACTAGCTTCTCCCAAATGTTTCGGCGTACAAACCCTTCCCGTTCTGGTCATTCCTTGTGTAGCGCCAGATTCTTCCATTTTTGTCTTCCCCTTTCTTCTAACCTCGGCCACATAATCCCAAGGTACATCATTGGTACTGAAGGGCAGTGTGGTTTCCACCGTCACTATGAAGGGTGTGGCTACTTCCACCTCAAACGGAACATGTGTGGCTGCAAGTGGTGCTATTTCTACCTTAAATGGAACTGATGTGGTTACCTCGACCTCAACTGGCGGTTGTACTTACACCACAATAGGATTGAGCGTGATTGCAGGTTTCTTAGGGTCGTCACCCTCTTTGATAAGTCCAATTGATCCCTCGGTATCCCACTCCTCATTAGTTTCTATCACATTGATACACTCGCCCCTATGATCTGGAAGAGGGTTGTTGCGGACGTTGGGTGTAGCTTCCTTTGCCTGGATGACCTTATTGTCAATTAGTGTCTGGATCTTATCTTTCAATGTCCGACACTCGTCACTAGTGTGCCCTTTCATACCGGAATGATATGCGCAATTTTTAATCGGATTAAGCCATTGAGATGAATTCTCCACGGCCAAAGCGGGAATAGTGGTGACATAACCAGCAGCCTTCAACCTTTCGTACAATTGGTCAATGGGTTCAGCAATGGTAGTGTATTGTCTTGGTGGTTTGCGATAAAAATTAGGTCGGGGTTTCTAGTAATTTGGACGAGTTGGGGGTGACTGAAAGTAGGATGGATGGGAGTTATATGTATGGTAAGTAGAGGCTGGTTGGGAGTATCTGGGAGGTGCTGGTTGGTATGTGGGCGGAGGTGTCTAGTATACAAAGGGAGTTTTGGTTCCTTGAGCAACCATTATTGTTCCTATTTCTTTCTTCTTCGATATGCCACCTGATTGCAATGCTTTGTTCGTGGCCTGCAGTACCTCAAAATTTGTCACCATTCCGCTTTTAATACCTTCTTCAATCCTTTCTCCTAGTTTGATGATATTGGATAACTTATGGTTCTCAATAACCATTAGCCTTTCATAATACTATGGATCTTGTGCCTTGACAAAGAACTTGTTCATTTGTTTTTCGTAATGTTGATCTAACCTTGGCTGCTTCCGACCTTCGCCGAGTAGCATACTTGCGGAAGGTCTCGGTTGGCTTCTTATTTAGATTCTGGATATAAAAGACATCTGGTGCATTCTCCATATTAAATCTGAACCTGTCCATGAAGTTGGATGCCATGCTCACCCAATTGGCCCACTTCTTAGGATTCTGGCTTATGTACCAGGACAGGGCATCTCCAGTAAGACTCCTCATGAATATCTTCATTCGAATCCTTTCATCTTTTTCGACCCCCACGAGCTTGTCAAAATAAGTTCTCGGATGAACCTTGGGATAACCCGTTCCATCAAACATTTGGAACATGGGAGGTTTGTAACCCTCCGGCAGTTCCACATCTGGTTGTATGCATAAATATTCATAGTTCAGACCTTCTATCCCTTTACCTCCTTCAACACCCTGAACTTGACTCGTCAATTTCTTGAGCTCATCGGCCATGTTTTTGACGAGTAGGTCCTTCTCAACAGATTCTGGTGTATAGGATATTGGTTGAGTGGAGTGAGGTAGGGTTTCCACGTATATGAATTTTTTTTGGTGAATGCCGAGAGTTTGGGTATAGTGATGATCATTGGTGCAGCTTTTGGGTTCAAGAGTAATTTGTGGGGTATTTAGGGGAGTTTGATAGGTGATTTGCTGGTATTGAGGAGGGAGAGGTTGATTTTGAGGTGGGGTTGTATACTGGTGTGGTGCAGGAGGATTCTGCGGGCGTTTGTTGGGTGTGTTCTGAGGTGGTACAGGGTTCTGGGTATTTGGGTGATAGACATCTAAGATGTTTAGTGTGAGGGAGAGATTTGCCAAGCTATGGACTTGCTCAAGTTCACCCTGAAGTTCAAGTATTTTCTGCTCAAGCCGCGAAACCACATCATTTGGGGTCTGAGTACCCCGACCATCGGAAGCTTCCGCATTCTCAACATGCGTAGTCATTTCTGATATCGTTCAGATCATCCATTTTTTCTTTTCCTTTTCCTTTTGGTGGACTAGGAGGAGGAGAAGGTGGAGGGGCCATGGATCTGGTATGATAAGCTAATGAGTCCAGTATACGCGAACCAAACTTTGGGGAATAGGAATAATCAAAAGAAAGAAAAATAAAAAGGTAGCCAGGTCAGTGAGAGTTCTGAAAAGAGTATTTGCAGTATTTAAACACGTATTGCGGAAATGTAAATTCGCGTCCTAATTTGGGAGCCTCGTTGTGCCTGAGGTAGGCCTAGCGAAAAGTTGATTTGGAGAACCTAAGTGCCAATAACTTCCTCATTTCATTAATGTAAAAATTGACGAATCTAAAACGACACTAAGATAAGATAAGATAAGTCATTAATGGCATTTGGCCTTATTACATTTGGAAAAGAAAATAAAACTAAACTACTTTGTCCAAGTAGGACCTTCCCCAAGCTTGATCTTCCTAGCTCCATCGATCAGGTTCCCCAGTTCGCGCATGTCCAACAACAAGTATACCCTCTTTAGATGCCCTCATTCGCTTCCCTCAACTAGAATTCGGCGACTCTTTTCCTTGTCTTCTCCTCCAGCTCCATCAAACCCTGATCCATATATTCCACCCTTTCATTATACGTGATATCCAATTCCCTCCATTCATTGATTAATATCTTGTCTGTCTCGTGTATCTCCAGATGCTCGGCCTTGGAGTCATGAATCTTTTTTGCAGTTTGTTTTATTTCACATGGGCCTCAGCATCTTCGTCTACGACCATGTTTACCCGACCGATCCCCGGCTCACTTATCCCTGCTAGGTTGTCCTCCAACCATGATAGGTAAAAGCGTACATGTCCTGCGTGATACCTGTCTCTCGAGTGTCCTTTTCTATAATAATCTTTGAGTGCCACATATGTTGAGCTTGACACTTGTAAGGGATGTCGTCATCTTGGAAATCTGCCCAGTATTAACTCATTTTTGCAACATTCGGTATGAACTGCTTCCTGCCTACCTATCTTATAACCCTGTGTCATGCCCCAAAATCGAGGGACGAGACCGGCGCCTAACCGGATGAACCTAGTCAAGCAGACCTAGATTGCCTTTCCTACCCAACGTATTACCCTGTGTTCATAACATACATTATTTCATGTGAGTTAGCCGAATTTAGATTCAAAGTACATTTTACAACACAATTCCATTTTTCCTCTTTTAGCATTTCAACGATTGATATCCAAACATACATAACATACCAACATGAACCACGGTTTCCGAGTACGTACAATTACTACCAAAAAATACATATATACTATACACCCACATCATGTCTACGGAGCCTCTACGAATACTAGGGGTTTTACATATCTTGCTGGCAACAAGGCCCCGGATATACCTTTACAACATAAGCAAAAGAGGCCCCGAGGAGAAGAGGGGCTCACCATAACTGCTGAAGAGATGAAGAGGAGGCACCACTAACGGCGGACTGAGCTACCTGCTATTGAACCACCTACATCCATATAAAGGATGTAGCGCCCCCGCAAAAGGGACGTTAGTATTGTGGAATAGTACTAGTATGTATGAATAAACTTTACCCTAAGTACAATCAAGAAATACACAGATAAGAGATAGATAATAAACCAACAAGTATTGCATAGAAACAGAAACAACCCAAAATCAAGAGTTTCACAGATTCTCCTTTCAATACCACCATATTAAAGAGTTTCACAGATTCAAATTTCAACATAATCACATTCCATACTTATTACCTCGGCCACCCTTATCACCTCACTCACCTTTATTACCTCGTACACCCTTATTACTCTGTGTTGCGGCGTGCAACCCAATCCCACCAGACAATCACATTTCATAACAGCAATCCCCAACAATTAGATCACAAGGATCTTCATTACAAGGAACACAAGTTCATATCAACAATTCGCCATACGGGCTCAAGGCACAATGATTTTCACCAAGTAGTAATTCATGTACACGGTGTTGCCATAGTCGTTCAACTCAATTACGTCATTTCACAATACCCTTTTTCATTACTTACCACACACGATTTTTAGCCATTATATACATTCCCACACTTGGGCACATTAACATTCTTTCATTCATTAACACATACTTTCATATCGATACCCTCGAGCATTTACGAGCTTTGCACATAATAATATAGGCACAACAAAAAACTTTTCACAATCTCAACTAGCATAGTAGTCAACAAGAAATTTAGGGAGTTCAATATTACGCATCAACACAATTGGACAGTCAATTCATATATTCTCAAACGAGGTACACATACCGTATGCTTGGACACCAACAAGAGGATTCTACAAAGGTTAAAGTTAGCCATACATACCTTGTGTCGAATTTTCCCCTTTTAATTTCCATCACAAATCACCGGACCGTCAAGCAACGTCAATCTAATTCATAATGTAACACATTCATCTTAGAATTGAGAATCATGAACACAATTCGTACTCGCTTAGGCATTTTATCGAATGTTATGTGACCCCTTAGATTACCAACCCCTTCTTTGTGAATATTTATTCTAACCCGCTCCCTTTTACTAGATTGTGACAATTAATGGACATGCATGCAAGGTTCTTCACTTTTATCTCCAAGAACTCCTTTAGGGGAGTTTTACTTATTAACCAAAATCTGGAAATTTAAGGGAAATGGGGTGGGGACTTACCTCTTGGAGTGAAGAAGATGACAATAACTCGAACATTTTCGGGCTTAAGAGATTTTGGAAAAATCAATTGGATGATGTTGAAACCCTTCTCTCTCAAGAACTCTCTTTTTCTCTCTCTATTCTTAGTCAGAAAAATGGTAAAAAATGAAGGGGACGGGTGTTTTATTGAACAGGGGGTCGGGTTTTAAAATTAAAAATTAGGAGCCCCGACACAGAATGCGGTCAGGAATGTGATCGCATTCCTGCTATGCGGTCCGCATTCTTGTCGCATAATGGCCCTCAAAAATGGGCCAACACTGGAAACAATCTGCCCAGGTATGCGACCACTATGCGGTCCGCATTCTTGTCGCATAATGGCCCTCAAAAATGGGCCAACACTGGAAACAATCTGCCCAGGTATGCGACCACTATGCGGTCCGCATACCTGTTATGCGATCGCATAGCGCATCGCATAACCTCCCTCGCAAAAACCATGGGGCAAGAATGCGACAGCTATGCGGTCCGCATTCCCAGAATGTGATCGCATTCTGGGCTGCATAGTTGTCCTCCATTTGGACAGTGTCCTGTCCAGGTATGCGACCACTATGTGGTCTGCATACCTGTTATGCGATCGCATAGTGCGTCACATAACGCGCAATACCTGGAAAAATCTTATCTTTCAAATTCGGGGGTACTTTTCGACTCAAAATAGGTCTATTTTAAGAATTTCTACAGTTATACAACACGAGGACCTATTCGGGCATTATTTTATACATGAAATTATACGGGTCTTTACATCCTCCCCCACTTAAAAATCATTCGTCCTCGAGTGAGGATAGGTAAATCATTCGGTTTTGAAAACACATTATGCCAACCCCCAATTTTCACTAACTCCGGTATTTTCTGAAAATTTCGCCAGAGTTTCCTCTGTAATTGGGCCTTTCTACCCGTCAGAGAGCCCCCGAAACACATTTCTAATTTTAATGCTACATAATGCAGTTATTCTAACAACTTGTATATAACCTTGTTACCTCAACAACTTGCATATATTAAATTACTTCCACATGCCATATATACTTCAATTAATCATTACCAATCTACACTTCTATTAATATTTAACCATCACATAGTTTCATTTACTCCAACCATTTGTACATACTTGAGTTATCCTATCAAATCATACATAATTCAATTACTTCAACCTACTTATACATAATTTAGTTAACACCACAACGTGCATATCATCTAACTACCACATGAATTGCACAAAATTTTAGCTTGCTACAAAGAGTTGCACATTACTTAAATAATCACAACATACACAAATATGGCACAACTTGAGATGTTACAATAATATGAAAATTAGGAGAGTGAAGTGTTCTTGCAATAAATTAAACACAAAGGTGTATTCACTTAGAGATGGAAGTTCTCACGATCACTACTAGACTTTTTCAAACAAAAGGGGATATTTTTCTTTCATTTCATTTTCCGCTTCCCACGTGGCTTCCTCGACTTGATGATTTCGCCATAACACTTTAACAGAAGAAATTTCTTTGTTTCTCAATCTACGGACTTGCCTATCAAGAATAGCAACCGGAACCTCTTCATACGACAATTCTTCATTAATCTCAATGGTCTCAACTGGAACGATGGCGGATGGATCTCCAATTACCTTCTTCAACATAGACACATGGAATATAGGGTGCACTAATGACATTTCATGAGGCAATTCCAGCCTATACGCGACTTGCCCTATCCTTTGAGCGATCCGATCCGATACGGCCCGTCATACCTAGGGCTCAATTTCCCTTTCTTCCCATACTGCATCACCCCTTTCATGGGAGATACCTTCAACAATACCCAATCATCTACTTGAAACTCTAAATCCCTACGACGAACACCCGCATAGGATTTCTGACAACTCTGAGAAGTTTTCATCCTCTCCTGAATGACTTTAACTTTTTCCATAGCTTGGTGCACAAGATCTGGTCCTAACAATTCTGCCTCACCAACCTCAAACCATCCGATCGGAGACCTACATCTCCTTTCGTACAATGCCTCAAATGGGGCCATCTGAATACTAGCATGAAAGCTGTTATTGTAAGCAAATTCTATAAGTGGCAAGTGATCATCCCAGCTACCCTTTAAATCCAAAACACAAGCCCGTAACATATCCTCAAACGTCTGAATAGTCCGCTCCGCTTGACCGTCCGTCTGTGGGTGGAAAGTTGTGCTGAGATTTACCTGAGTACCCAAAGCTTGCTGAAATTTCCTCCAAAAGTTCGCTGTGAATTGGGCCCCTCGATCCGAGATAATAGAAACTGGAGTGCCATAAAGTCTGACTACTTCCTTGATATAAAACTAAGCGTACTGTTCTGCAGTATCGGTGGACTTGACTGGCAAGAAGCGAGCTGATCTCGTGAGTCGATCTACTATCACCCAAATAGAGTCAAACTTGAGCTGAAAGCGAGGTAACCCTACCACGAAGTCCATATTGATCATCTCCCATTTCCACATCGGTATTTCTATAAGCTGAGTCAACCCACCGGGCCTCTGATGCTCGGCCTTCACCTGCTGACAATTCGGACATCTAGACACAAAGTCTACCACACCCCTCTTCATACCATTCCACCAATAAATCTCCTTGAGATCGTCATACATTTTCGTAGAAACTGGGTGAACAGAATACCTAGAATTATGGGCCTCTGCCATCTCTCTTTCCCAAAGATCATCCACATCTAGAACACACAATTTCCCTTGACAAGGCAAGACACTGTCATCATTGCCGAGTGAAAATGTTGAAGTTTTGTGATTCAAAATTTCTTCCCTCAATTGTATCAATGCTGGAACTCTGAATTGATTTTCCTTGACTTTCGTTACAAGCGAAGACTCCGCTCCATTACGCACCACGACATTCCCCTCACCTGAGGTCGAAAGACAGACCCCAAGACTGGCCAATTGATAAACCTCCCGAGCCAAAGGTCTCTGACCAACTTCTAAATGTGCCAAGCTACCCATGGATTTCCGACTAAGAGCGTCGGCTACCACATTCGTCTTCCCTGGATGGTACAAAATATTCATATCATAATCTTTGAGCGATTCTAACCACCTTTGATGCCTTAAATTTAACTACTTCTACTTGAATAGGTACTGAAGACTCTTGTGGTCTGTGAAGACGTTCACATGGACCCCATAAAGATAATGCCGCCAAATTTTCAATGCAAACATAACAGTTGCGAGCTCCAAATCATGCGTTGGATAATTCTTCTCGTGATTCTTGAGCTGTCTTGAAGCATACGCTATTACTTTACCACATTGCATCAACACACACCCTAAACAAACTCTCGAAGCATCAAAATAAACCACGAATCCCTCCGAACCTTCTGGCAAGGTCAACACTGGTGCCGAAGTCAATCTCGACTCCAATTCCTGAAAACTCTTTTACCAAGCATCGGACCACTGAAACTTTACTGCTTTCTGCATCATCTTAGTTAATGGGGAGGCGAGAGCAGAGAATCCCTCCACAAATCTCCGATAATACCCAGCTAGACCCAAGAAACTGCGAATCTCTGTTGGGGTCGTTGGTCTAGGCCAATCCTTTACCACTGAAATCTTTTGGGGATCAACTTGAATCCCTTCTCTAGAAACAACATGGCCCAGAAAGGTGACTGATTTTAGCCAAAACTCACATTTTGAAAACTTTGCATACAACTGGTGCTGATGAAGCATTTGCAGAACTACCTTGAGGTGATAAGCATGATCTTCCTGACTTCGCGAATAAACAAGGATATCATCAATGAAGACTATCACAAAGGAGTCAAGAAATGGCTTGAAAACCCAATACATAAGATCCATAAAAGTTGTTGGGGCATTGGTTAGCCCAAAAGACATTACCAGAAATTCAAAGTGCCCATAATGAATCCTGAAGGCGGTCTTAGGAATATTCTGCTCCCTGATCTTTAACTGGTGGTACCTTGACCATAAATCAATCTTTGAGAAGAACCTAGCACCTCTTAACTGATCGAATAAATCATCTATCTGAGGCAGTGGATATTTATTCTTGATGGTGACCTTGTTGAGCTGCCGATAATTAATACACATTCGAAGCGATCCATCTTTCTTTCTGACAAAAAGAACCGGTGCGCTTTAAGGCGACACACTTGGACGAATGAAACCCTTTTCTAATAGATCTTTCAATTGCTCCTTTAAATCTCTCAATTATGCTGGCTCCTTTCTATTAGGTGGAATAGATATTGGTTGCATATCTGGCAATACATCAATCCCGAAATCAATCTCTCTATCTGGCAGAATCCCAGGTAGCTCATCTGTAAACACTTCAAGAAACTTATTCACAACCGGCACGGACTAGGGAGCAGGCACCTTTTAAGTGGTGTCCGCAACCCGGATCAAATGATAGATGCATCCCTTCCTGATCATCTTGGAGGCTTTAATATAAGAAATAAATATGTCCCTCGGTCCAACATCATTCCCTTTCCATTCAATAACGGGCTCGTTAGGAAATTTAAGCCTCACAATTCTGGTTCGGTAGTCGAGTTTAGCAAAGCACGAGTAAAGCCAATCCATTCCCATGATAATATCAAAATCTGCCATTTCTAACTCAATAATATTGGCGTGGTATTTTGACCACACATCGTGACAACACAATACCTATAGACTCGCGCGGCCGTAATAGAATCACCAATCGGAGTCGACACTGAGAACGGCTCATGAAGCTGTTCGGGTTCTATCCCAAAACCCGAAGGAATAAATGGAGTAACATATGACAAAGAGGACCCCAGATTAATAAGAGCATAAACATCAAGCGTTTGTATAGTCAGAATACTTGTGACAAATCTGGAGAAGCCTCCGCACCCTGACTGGGCGCACGACAACCCCACTAGGTATGACCTCTCATTCTGCATCTATAGCATACCGGAATATTCAAGTAACATGGCTCAGAATGGAACCTCCCACACTTAGGGCATGGGACCCTCTGTTGCTGCTGCTGAAACCTCCCACCAGAACGACCTGACTGGTGGAGCCTCCTGCTATCAGAACCGGGCCCAAAACGACCTCCCTGCTGATAACTATTCCTTGATGGCAACACACTGGCTGAGGATTGAGCATAGGACTGAGGTGGCCTTGATGACCCTCTCCGAAGGGTTGATCTCCCACCTCCAACTGAGCTCCGAGGGTTGCCCGCTAACCGGGACCTAATACTACCCTCTCTCTCCATTCTTATTTTCAATTTCCGGGCCTCCGTAGCCTGGGCAACACCCACATTCTTCCCTTAGTTCATATCCGAATGCAACACAGCTGTAGCAACCTTATTGAAAACCAAGGGATCAAGGCCCTGAACAAACCGACAAACTCTGGCCTCAATAGTCGGCATCATGTGGGTAGCATACTTGGATAAACACACAAACTCCATGTGGTACTCCCACACACTCATGTGGCCCTGCTTAAGGACCTCAAACTCTGCAGCACGGGCTACCATAGTCTCGGCAGGCAAGAAATGATCCATAAAAGCATCTACGAACTTGACCCACCTCGCCGGAGGGCTCCCCTCACCACGAGAACTCTCCCACATCTCAAACCATGAATATGCTCCTCCCTTTAGACGATAGGAAGCTAACTCAACTTCGTCTATTTCAGTATCCTTCATAACCCGGAGAGTCTTGTACATTTCATCTACGAAATCTTGAGGATCGGCCTCTGGGTCGGTACCTGTGAACTCTGGAGGGGCTAACCGCAGAAACTGGTTGACCCTAGAACCTGAAGAATCCCGTTGCTCGCTAGAGGACGCAGGGGCAGTATGAGATATTTGGGCCTGGGAGGAAACTAAATGAGTAAACATCTTAATACCTCCCCTGAGGTCCCCATAAGAAATACTGGGCCCAGAAGCTGGAACTGAAGAAGGATCAGGGACATCAGCAGGAGGGATTTCAGTACCCTCCGCTGGAGCAGGAACAGGGATAGAGTAGCTTGGCATGGAGGAGTCAGGCAGATTCAAGGTCAGGGAATCATTCTCACCCGCACCATCAGACAAAGGATGTATGGCCACACTCGAGGTGGAATTGGCCTCTAGGCCGAGTCGAGCTCTCTTCTTGGGCGCCATTTACTGAACACTAGGACAATGCACGAATTAGATAGACACATTCTCACCTTTCACTTCATCGCACGATACAGAGTAACAATGAAAGGGTATTTTCCTAAATGTCCATGTAGCCCCCTAATTATAGATGTGGTCGACAACACGCCGATAAGAAGGACTCTACTAGACACGGCTCCGAGACATCCTAGGACACTTTTAAAACCTTAGGCTCTGATACCAAGTTTGTCACGCCCCAAAATCGAGGGACGAGATCGGCGCCTAACCGGATGAACCCAGTCAAGAGGACCTAGATTGCCTTTCCTACCCAACGTATTACCCCGTGTTCATAACATACATTATTTCATGTGAGTTAGCCGAATTTAGATTTAAAGTACATTTTACAACACAATTCCATTTTTCCTCTTTTAGCATTTCAATGATTGATATCCAAACATACATAACACATACATAACATACCAACATGAACCACGGTTTCCGAGTACGTACAGTTACTACCCAAAAATACATATATATTATACACCCACATCATGTCTACGGAGCCTCTACGAATACTAGGGGTTTTACATATCTTGTCGGCAACAAGGCCCCGACTATACCTTTACAACATAAGCAAAAGAGGGTGGTATAATCCACACACGACCCCGAGGAGAGGAGGGGCTCACCACAACTGCTGAAGAGATGAAGAGAAGTCACCACTAACGGTGGGTTGAGCTACCTGCTATGGAACCACCTATATCCATATAAAAGATGTAGCGACCCCGGCAAAATGGACGTTAGTACTGTGGAATAGTACTAGTATGTATGAAAGAACTTTACCCTAAGTACAATCAAGCAATACACTGATAAGAGACAGTTAATAAACCAACAAGTATTGCACAGAAACAGAAACAACCCAAAATCAAGAGTTTCACAGATTCTCCTTTCAATACCACCATATTCAAGAGTTTCACATATTCAAATTTCAACATAATCACATTCCATACTTATTACCTCGGCCACCCTTATTACCTCGGCCACCCTTATCACCTCACTCACCCTTATTACCTCGTCCACCCTTATTACTCCATGTTGTGACGTGCAACCCGATCCCACCAGATAATCACATTTCATAACAACAATCCCCAACAATTATATCACAAGTATCTTCATTACAAGGAACACAATTTCATATCAACAATTCGCCATACGGGCTCAAGGCACAATGATTCTCACCAAGTAGTAATTCATGTACACGGTGTTGCCATAGTCGTTCAACTCAATTACATCATTTCACAATACCCTTTTTCATTACTTACCACGCACGAGTTTTAGCCATTATATACATTCCCACACTTGGGCACATTAACATTCTTTAATTCATTAACACATACTTTCATATCGATACCCTCGAGCATTTACGAGCTTTGCACATAATAAGATAGGCACAACAAACCACTTTTCACAATCTCAACTAGCATAGTAGTGAACGAGAAATTTAGGCAGTGAAATATTACGCATCAACACAATTGGACAGTCAATTCTTATATTCTCAAACAAGGTACACATACCGTATGCTCGGACACCAACTAGAGGATTCTACAACGGTTAAAGTTAGCCATACATACCTTGTGTTGAATTTCCCCTTTTAATTTCTATCACAAATCACCGGTCCATCAAGCAACGTCAATCTAATTCATAATATAACACATTCATCTTAGAATTGAGAATCATGAACACAATTCGTACTCGCTTAGGAATTTTATCGAATGTTATGTGACCCTTAAATTACCAACCCCTTCTTTGTGAATATTTATTCTAACCCACTTCCGTTTACTAGATTGTGACAATTAATGGACATGCATGCAAGGTTATTCACTTTTATCTCCAAGAACTCCTTTAGGGGAGTTCTACTTATTAACCAAAAACTGAAAATTTAAGGGAAATGGGGTGGGGACTTACCTCTTGGAGTGAAGAAGATGATAATAACTCGAAAATTTCCGGGCTTGAGCGATTTTTGACAAAGCAATTGGATGATGTTGAAACCCTTCTCTCTCAAGAACTCTCTTTTTCTCTCTCTATTCTTAGTTAGAAAAATGGTAAAAAATGAAAGGGAGGGGTGTTATATTGAACAAGGGATCGGGTTTTAAAATTAAAAATTAGGAGCCCTGACACGGAATGCGGTCAGGAATGCGATCGCATTCCTACTATGCGGTCCGCATTCCTGTCGCATAATGGCCCTAAAAAATGGGCCAACACTGGAAACAATCTACCCAGGTATGCGACCACTATGCGGTCCTCATACCTGCTATGCAATCGCATAGTGCATCGCATAACCTCCCTCGCAAAAACCATGGGGCAAGAATGCGACAGCTATGCGGTCCGCATTCCTAGAATGCGATCGCATTCTGGGCCGCATAGTTGTCCTCCATTTGGACAATGGCCTATCCAGGTATGCAACCACTATGCGGTCTGCATACCTATTATGCGATCGCATAGTGCGTCGCATAACACGCAATACCTGGAAAAATCTTATCTTTCAAATTTCGAGGTACTTTTCAACTCAAAATAGGTCCATTTTAAGAATTTCTACAGTTATACAACATGAGGACCTATTCGGGCATTATTTTAGACATGAAATTTTACGGGTCTTTACACCCTGATGGAAACATAAGGGTATATACCTCTTAACCCGATCAACACCAAGTGCGGAGCGTTCCTTGATCTAATGATGAACTTGTCAATGGGGAACCATTCGAACATTCGTTGGACCTAATCCTCAGTCAAATTGTCAAAAAACTACACCCATTCTGTAGCACTTTCTGGTTGAGCGGACCTATCCGGGATGTAAGTCATTCTCTTAGGGTGATGGAAGGCTATGTAATCATTCCACGGACTTCGTGGAAAAGCTTGACGGTATCGACCTTTCTGGAGATGCTCCAATAACCAAACTTGTATTAGCAAATTACAACATTCGAAGTGTTTGAACCCCTTTCTGGCAGTGGTCCAAGGCTCGATAGATGTCGGCTACTGTCATGACCCAGAATCCAAATCCAGGTCGTGATGGCACCCAACAACGAGGTTAGGCAAGACAATATGAATTACACTAAGTGTTACCCTAACCATTTGATTAAACAAGTCAATATTACCAATTTTAAACAATTAAACATGAGGATAGCTTGACATGAAACGAAAATCATAACAATACATGGCCAACATAAAGCATATGTATGCATATACAACCCCAAATCCCAAAATATACACTACATGTGTGCTAGGAACTAGTGTCACGAGTGTCATGGGCAAACTAACGGAATATACAAAGGATAATAATATATATACAAACCCACAGTCTGAATGAAATAGACAGGGAAAATAACAAAAGTAAATGAAACTACATGGTGCTGCTTGGGATCGCCAGAGGAAGCATCTCACCGTGAAGTCAAGTTTACTAGCACAGGGTCTATCTCCGGTACAATAACCAGAGGCACTGGCCTCAGAACCTGTACAGTTAAGTACAGAAGTGCAGCATGAGTACATATTAAATAAATATGTACCCTGTGAGTATCCCGTCTAAACTCGAAGAAGTAGTGACGAGAGGTCGACTCGATACACACTAAGGTCCAACAGTAATAACATACGATAGAATATAATAAAATACAGTAGGCATGTCAGGAAATAAGCAACAAGTACATATCAAGAGCGGAAATCCAAACAACTACTGAATTAAGCAATAATTCACTTTCAAGGGTAAGACCACCGAAACGAAACAATAATCACCAAGTCTTAGATCCGCCGTGGCCTACGGTCCGCTCCCATAAGGTACCTTCTAAACTCGCCATGGCGTACGGCCCGATCCCATATATATTTCAAATACTTTTCAACTCTGCCGTGGATTACGGCCCGATCGCATATATATATTTCAAATACTTCTCAACTCTGCCGTGGCGTACGACCCGATCCCATATATATTTCAAATACTTTTCAACTCTGCCGTGGCGTACGACCCGATCCCATATATATTTCAAATACTTTTCAACTCTGCCGTGGCGTACGACCCGATCCCATATGTGTTTCAAATACCTTTCAACTTTGTCGTGGCGTACGGCCCGATCCCATATATATTTCAAATACTTTTCAACTCTGTCGTGGCATACGACCCGATCCCATATATATTTCAAATACTTTTCAACTCTGCCATGGCGTACGGCCCGATCCCATATATATTTCAAATACTTTTCAACTCTATCGTGGCGTACGGCCCGATCCCATATATATTTCAAATACTTTTCAACTCTGTCGTGGCGTATGGCATGATCCCATATATATTCCAAATACTTTTCAACTCTGCCGTGGCGTACGGCCCGATCCCATATATATTTCAAATACGTTTCAACTCTGTCGTGGCATACGACCCGATCCCATATATATTTCAAATACTTTTCAACTCTGTCGTGGCGTACGGTCCGATCCCATATAGGCATAATCACTCTCAAACCTACCGCGGCGTACGACCCGATCCCAATGTCTTATAATACTTACTTTCCATAACAAATTCCTTTCCATTCAACAATTTTCCATAAAGCCTCAGAGGAACAATACTATACAAAACATAATCTCATAGTACATATGGCGTCACGATGAATCATATAAAGTATTGCAAGGAAGCATATAAGGCATTACGAAGAAGCATATAAGGCATGATGTGGGCCTAACTACCCGGACATAACAATGATAGCCTCTACGTACGGACTCTCATCACTTGGCGCGTACGTAGCCCCCAAACAATTTACACATAACATATACATCACCTATGGGGACGATTCCTTCTTACAAGGTTAGAAAGGAGACTCACCTCGTGTTGAATCTACTCCTCGGACCACAATTGCGCCCGTAACTCCGAACTCTACACTCGAGGACTCGCAACTAGTCAAAAGGTATACAATAATATCAATGCATGCACAATGCGGAAGTTATCCTAGTTATTCAATAAAATTGCTATTCTTGAAGAATTCCCAAATTCCAACCCCGGTCCCGTATGTTGAAATTCCAAAAATTCTCAAAGGGATCACTCACCCATAGCCTAATGATCATTAAGGTGTTATTTCTACTTGAATTCATGGCCTAAAATGGAAAATCACTAAATCCTCAAGAGCCCTAAAATTACTACCTAATTCCATGATTTTGGATAATTTAGTAGGGAATTTAACTAGGAATTAATGTTTGAAACTAATGCTAGATAGGGAATTTACTTACCTCAAGTACTAGGTTGAAGGCCCTCTTGGAAGCTCTTAAATAACACAAGGAAGAAGATGGAAAATGGAAGAAATGACTCAATCCCGTGTTTTAAATGAAATTTCACTGCCTGGCCTACAGTGCTTCCGCACCTGCTGCTTGAGGACCGCACCTGCGGTCTCGCACCTGAGAAATTGGGCAAGAGGGGCTGGGGTCGCACCTGCGGAGCTGGAGACCGCAATTGAGGTTCCGCTCCTGCGGAAAAGGAACCGCACTTGCGGAACCATCGCACCTGCGAGGCTGGGACCGCAGAAGCGGTCCCGCACCTGCGGCTGGGCAACTGCACCTGCGGTCACACCAGATCAGGTGCACCAGCTGCATCTTAAGCTAGTTTTTGTGCTCGTGTGGTGTCTGGGAGGCACCTGGGCCCACTCGAGCCCCCGTCCAAATATACCATCAAGTCCTAACTCCTAATACGGACTCGCTCGAGCCTTTGGAACACCCAAAACAACGCTAAATCTAAATATCACCCCTCAAAACCCCTAGGATCAAACTTAAGGATTCCTAAGTTCTTGATTTCTATAACAACGCGCCGGACCGACCTATTCTACTCGGAATTTACCCCAAATTTTGCAGGCAAGTCATGAATGACATAACGGAACTATTCCTGATCTCGAAATTTCATTCAGACATCGGTAACATAAAATCACATTCCAAACCAAATTTCAAATTCTATGAAAATCCTCAAAACTTCATTAACTCTAAATTTTCCCATTTTGATCCGAAACCCGTCAAATCAAGTCAGTTTCTTACCAAATTTAATAGATAACTTAAATAACACATATTGAACCTATTCCGGGCTCCAGAACCATAATACGGGCCCGACAGCACAGGTTTCACATCGAGGTTCATTTTCATAAGCCTCTATTATTTTCAGAAAACAGTTTTCTTTAAAAATTTATTTCTCGGACTTGGGTCGTCGGAATTCGATTCCGGGTATACGCCCAAGTCCCATATTTTCCTACGGACCTTCAGGGACTGCCAGATCACGGGTCTGGGTCCGTTTACCAAAAAAGTTGACCAAAGTCAACTTTATTCAATTAATTATAATAAATTCAACTCTTTATCAAGTTTTCACATAAAGGCTTCCCGGCTACGCGCCCGGGTTGCGCACATACATCGAGGTGAGATTAACGGAGGCTTTCAGGGCCTCAGAACACAGTCATAATTAAATTTACATAAGATGACCTTTTGGGTCATCACAATCCCCCCCCCCCAAAACAAACGTTCGTCCTCGAACGGACGTAGAATCGTACCTGAAGTGCTGAATAGTTGTGGATACCTGCTCCGCATGTCCTCTTCGGACTCCCAAGTTGCCTCATCAACTGGTTGGCCCCTCCACTGGACCTTTACGGCAGAAATTCTCTTAGACCTCAACTGGCGGTCCTGCCTATCAATAATAGCAACTGGCTCCTCCTCGAAGCCCAACTTCTCATCTAACTGAATAGTGCTGAAATCAATCACGTGAGAGAAATCGGCATGATATCTCCGGAGCATGGATACATGAAAAACCGGATGAACTCCTGATAAGGCGGGAGGTAAAGCGAGCTCATAAGCAACCTCCTCAACTCGCCTCAACACCTCGAAAGGTCCTATAAACTTAGGGCTCAGCTTGCCCTTCTTCCCGAATCTCATAACGCCCTTCATTGGAGAAACCTTCAACATAACCTCATCTCCCTCCATAAATGCTACATCACGCGCCCGCTGATCTGCGTAACTTTTCTGTATGGACTGAGTTGTGCGGAGTCTCTCCTAAATAATCTTCACCCTATCCAAAACATCTCTCACCAGATCTGTGCCATATAACTTGGCCTCACCAGGCTCAAACCACCCGATAGGAGAACGACATCGCCGACCATATAAAGCCTCGAATGGAGCCATCTCGATGCTGGACTGATAACTGTTATTTTATGCAAACTTCGCCAAAGGCAAGAACTGGTCCCACTGACCACCAAAATCAATCACACAAGCCCTGAGCATATGCTCCAAAATCTGAATTGTACGATCCGACTGACCATTAGTCTGAGGGTGAAATGGTGAGCTGAGATCTATCTGAGTGCCCATCACACTGTGCAATGCTCTCTAGAAGTGCGGGGTGAACGGGGGACCTCGATCTGATATAATGGACACCGGCACACCGTGCAACTGGACTATCTCCCGAATGTAAATCTGGGCCAGCCTCTCTGTAGTATAAGTCGTAGCCACATGAATAAAATGCGCCGATTTGGTCAATCTATCCACAATGACCTAAACCGCGTCAACCTTCCGCAAAGTCCGAGGCAACCCAACCACAAAGTCCATGGTGATGTGCTCCCATTTCCACTCAGGAATGGGCATCCACTGAAACAAGCCTCCTGGACTCTGGTGCTCGTACTTGACTTGATGACAATCGAGACACCTAGCCACATACTGCACTATATCCTCCTTCATCCGCCTCCACCAGTAGTGTTGCTTCAAATCATGGTACATCTTCGTCGCACCCGGATGAATAGAATACCGAGAATTGTGGGCCTCTTCTAGGATTCTCTTCGTCAGGCCATCAATAATAGGAACACATAAACAGCCCTGGAGCCTCAAGACACCATCCTCGCCCAAAGTAACTTCCTTGGCCCTGCCCTGGACCACCGTATCCCGAAGCTCTGCAAGGCATGGATCATCAAACTGTCGAGACTTAATCTCCCCCAACAATGAAGACTGAGCAACTACATGAGCCAAAACTCGACGAGCCTCTGAAAGGTCCAATCTCACAAGGGGATTGGCCAAGGACTGAATGTCCAAGGCTAAAGGTCTCTCCTCCGCTGCAATGTAGGCCAAGCTACCCATACTCGCTGCCCTCCTGCTCAAAGCATCTGCTACTACATTCGCCTTGCCCGGGTGATATAAAATAGTGAGATCATAATCTTTTAACAACTCAAGCCATCTCTGCTGCCTCAAATTAAGGTCCCTATGCTTGAATAAGTGCTCCAAACTGCGGTGGCCAGTGTAGAACTCACATGACACACCATACAAATAGTGCCGCCAAATCTTCAAAGCATGAACAATCGCCGCCAACTCTAAGTCGTGCAAAAGATAATTCTTTTCATAAACCTTCAGCTGGCGCAAAGCATAAGCAATAACCTTGCCATCATGCATAAACACGCATCCTAACCCGATGCGTGAAGCATCGCAATACACGGTATACATCCCAGAACCAGAAGGCAAGGCCAGAACTGGTGCTGAGGTCAAAGCTGACTTGAGCTTCTGAAAGCTCGCCTCACACTCGTCGGACCACCAAAATGGGGCATTCTTCTGAGTCAATCTAGTCAATGGAGATGCAATAGAAGAGAACCCTTCCACGAATCGACGATAATAGCCTGCTAGGCCCAAGAAACTCCTGATCTCTATAGCTGAAGTAGGACGCGGCCAACTCTGAACCGCCTCAATCTTCTGAGGATCAACCTTGATACCTTCTCCGGATGCCACATGCCCCAAAAATGCCACGGAATCTAACCAGAACTCTCACTTGGAGAACTTAGCATACAACTTATGTTTTCGCAAGGTCTGGAGCACAACTCTCAAATGCTGCTCATGCTCACCCTGGCTCCGCGAATAAAGCAAGATGTCATCAATGAAGATGATGATGAAGGAATCAATATACGGCCTGAATACCCTATTCATCAAGTCCATGAATGCTGCTGGGGCATTAATTAAACCAAAGGACATCACTAGGAACTCATAATGGCCATATCTGGTACGAAATGCAGTCTTCGGAACATCCGAAGCCCGAATCTTCAACTGATGATAACCCGATCTCAAATCAACCTTGGAAAACACACGAGCACCTTGCAACTGATCAAATAAATCATCGATGCGCGGCATAGGATACTTATTCTTAATAGTAACCTTATTCAGCTGGCGGTAATCGATACACATCCGCATAGACCCATCCTTCTTCTTCACAAATAGGACTGGAGCACCCCACGGCGACACACTCGGCCGGATGAATCCCTTAGCCAACAACTCCTCAAGTTGCTCATTTAACTCTTTCAACTCCTTAGGAGCCATACGATACGGGGGAATGGAAATAGGTTGAGTATCTGGAGCTAAATCACTACAGAAATCAATATCTCGATCTGGAGGCATGCTTGGAAGATCTGAAGGAAATACATCTGAAAACTCTCGCACTACCAGCACTGAATCAATGGTCGAAGACTCGGCGGCCGTGTCATGCACATGATCAAGGTAAGCCAAACAACCCTTCTCGACCATATGACGAGCCTTCATGAAGGAAATGACCCGGCTGGAGGCACTAGCTGAAGAACCTCTCCACTCTAGCCTAGGGGACTCAAGCATGGCTAAAGTGACTGTCTTGGCATGGCAATTTAACACAGCATGATAAGGAGATATTCAATCCATGCCTAGGATAACCTCAAAATCAATCATATCCAGCAATAAAAGATATGCTCTGGTATCGAAACCGGAAAGTGATCACACAAGACCGGTAGACCCGGTCTACCACTACAGAATCACCCACAAGAGTGGACACATATATAGGAGAACCCAAAGACTCACGAGGGACATCCAGAAAATGAGCAAATAGAACTGAAATATATGAATATGTGGATCCTAGGTCAAATAGTACTGAAGCCTCTCTACCACATACTGCGATAATACTTGTGATTACGCCGTCTGAGGCCACTGCATCTGATCTGGCCGGAATGGCATAAAATCAGGCTGAGGCTCCGGAAGACTGAACTCCCTTAGAGTGAACAGGAACTAACTGACCTCCTCCTGGCTGGCCTCTCCCTCTCGGACGATCCCTGCCGACCTGTCCTCCACCTCGAGGTGGCCGGACTGCTGGTGCTGAACTCCTAGGCTGATAACTCTGTTGCACTGCCTTTCCCCGATACCTGGGACAATACCTCCACGTATGACCCGGTTCCCCACACTCGAAACAACGTCCTGGCACTACAGCCCGCTGGCCGAAAGAGGAAGAACCCTGAATAGCCGAAGGGCGGTGTGAACCCTCTGGTAAGGCACTGAAATAGGTACCAGAGGATCTCTGATGACTGGAATAACTGCTGGGTGCACTCTGGATGGCTGGAGGACAATAGGAACGCTCTGCCATAGTGTCGAACTGAGGCCTCACTGAACCACCTCGAGGAGGTAGTGGGGGTGCTGAATATGAAGGTCTGCTGGGTTGACCACCCCCGAACTGACCCCTGCTCCTAGCTGAAACATCCCTGAACTCTCCTGAGAACCTGGCCCTCTTGTCCCGCTGACCCTGTTCCCTACTCCTCAACCAATACCCCTCAATCCGTCGAGCTATCTCGACTACAAGCTGGTAGGGAGTATCCATCTCCACCTCTCGGGCCATAGAGGCCCTAATACCTGGATGCAAGCCTGCCACAAACCGCCGCACCCTCTCGGCATCAGTAGGCAATATCATAAGGGCATGGCGAGATAACTCGAAAAATCTAGCCTCATAATCAGTCACTGAAATCTGCCCCTGCTCTAGTCGCTCCAACTAACCCCGTAGCTCCTCCCTCTCAGAAGGTGGAATGTATCTGTCTAGAAATAGCTGAGCGAACTGATCCCAAGTGACAGGAGAATAATCTACTAGTCTACTAAGAATATATTACTGCCACCACCTGCGAGCTCGTCCCTCGAACTGAAATGTGGTGAAGTCCACTCCATGGGACTCCAAAATCCTCATGTTGTGCAATCTGTCCCTGCACCTATCAATGAAATACTGAGCATCCTCACCCCGCTCACCCCCGAAGACTGGAGGGCGAAGTCGGGTCCATCTATCCAACATCTTCTGTTGGTCACCCTCTGCAACTGGACTGGGCTCTGGGGCTGCTACTACAGGCTGAACCCCACCAACGGGCGGTGTGCCCGTGGTATGACGTGCTGCTGCTGCCTGACCTGTGTCCTGAGTGGTAGGGGTCTGGACTCCCCCTCCCGCCTGAGAAGTAGCAGGGTCGGCTGGAAATAAACCAGCTTGGGACATAGTGTCCATGAATCTCAACATACGGCCCATGACCACCTGGAAGCCTGGCTCCGTCATGAAATCCACTGGAGCAGGTGCTACTGGAGTCACCTTATCCTGCTCCTCCATAATAGGGTCCTCTGGTGATTCCACTGGTGTAGCTCTGGGACGCCCTCGTCCCCTACCTCGAGCAGGTGCTCTACCCCTGCCTCTACCCCGACCTCGGGCGGCGGGGGCAGCGGCATCTCCCGGGCCAGAAACATCGGATGCACGCATCCTCACCACCTGTGAAAGAATAGAAGAATAAGTTTGAGTACATCATAGATTGCACGACAGGATATGAATAAAGGGAAGTTTCTTAACACCCCATAGCCTCCTGAAGATAAGTACAGACGTCTCTATACCGATCCGCAAGACTCTACTAGGCCTGCCCGTGACTCGTGAGACTTACGTGAACCTAGGGCTCTGATACCACGTTGTCACGACCCAGAATCCAAATCCAGGTTGTGATGGCGCCCAACGATGGGGTTAGGCAAGTCAATATGAATTACACTAAGTGTTACCCTTCCCATTTGATTAAACAAGACAATATTACCAATTTTAAACAATTAAACATGAGTTTAGCTTGACGTGAAACGAAAATCATAACAATACATGGCCAACATAAAGCATATGTATGCATACACAACCCCAAATCCCAAAATATACACTACATGTGTGCCAGGAACTAGTGTCACGAGTGTCATGGGCAAACTAACGAAATAAACAAAGGATAATAATATATATACAAATCCACAGTCTGAATGAAATAGACAGGGAAAATAACAAAAGTAAATGAAACTCCATGGTGCTGCTGGGGATCGCCAGAGGAAGCAGCTCACCGTGAAGTCAAGTCCACTAGCTCAGGGTCTATCTCAGGTAAAATAACCAGAAGCACCAGCCACAGAACCTGTAAAGTTAAGTACAGAAGTGCAGCATGAGTACATATTAAATAAATATGTACCCAGTGAGTATCCCGCCTAATCTCGAAGAAGTAGTGACGAGAGGTCGACTCGATACTCACTAAGGTCCAACAGTAATAACATATGATAGAATATAATGAAATACAGTAGGCATGTCAGGAAATAAGCAACAAGTACATATCAAGAGTGTAAATCCAAACAACTACTTAATTAAGCAATAATGCACTTTCAAGGGTAAGACCAACAAAACGAAACAATAATCACCAAGTCTTAGATCCGCCATGGCGTATGGCCCGCTCCCATAAGGTACCTTCTAAACTCGTCATGGCGTACGGCCCGATCTCATATGTGTTTCAAATACATTTCAACT
Source organism: Nicotiana undulata (assembly GCA_005239495.1). Classification (NCBI taxonomy): domain Eukaryota; kingdom Viridiplantae; phylum Streptophyta; class Magnoliopsida; order Solanales; family Solanaceae; genus Nicotiana; species Nicotiana undulata. Next base: position 49,983 of record MDKH01028866.1, read on the forward strand.
CTGCCAAGCCGTACGGCCCGATCCCATATATATTTCATATACTTTTCAACTCTGTCGTGGCATACGTCCCGATCCCATATATATTTCAAATACTTTTCAACTCTGTCGTGGCGTACGGCCCGACCCCATATATATTTCAAATACTTTTCAACTCTGTCGTGGAGTACGGACCAATCCCATATATATTTCAAATACTTTTCAACTCTGTCGTGGCGTACGGCCCGATCCCATATAGGAATAATCACTCTCAAACCTGCCGTGGCGTACGACCCGATCCCAATGTCTTATAATACTTACTTTCCATAACAAATTCCTTTCCATTCAACAATTTTCTATAAAGCCTCAGAGGAACAATACTATACAAAACATAATCTCATAGTACATATGGCGTCAAGATGAATCATATAAAGCATTGCAAGGAAGCATATAAGGCATTACGAGGAAGCATATAAGGAATGATGCGGGCCTAACTACCCGGACATAACAATGATAGCCGATACGTACGGACTCTCGTCACTTGGCGCGTACGTAGCTCCCAAACAATTTACACATAGCATATACATCACCTATGGGGACAATTCCCTCTTACAAGGTTAGAAAGGAGACTCACCTCGTGTCGAATCTACCCCTCGGACCACAATTGCGCCCGAAACTCCGAACTCTACACCCGAGGACTCGCAACTAGTCAAAAGGTGTACAATAATATCAATGCATGCACAATGCTGGAAGTTATCCTAGTTATTCAATAAAATCGCTATTCTTGAAGAATTCCCAATTTCCAACCCCGGTCCCGCATGTTCAAATTCCGAAAATTCTCGAAGGGATCACTCACCCATAGCCTAAGGATCATTAAGGTGTGATTTCTACTTGAATTCATGGCCTAAAATGGAAAATCACTAAATCCTCAAGAGCCCTAAAATTACTACCTAATTCCATGATTTTGGATAATTTAGTAGGGAATTTAACTAGGAATTAATGTTTTAGACTAATGCTAGATAGGGAATTTACTTACCTCAAGTACTAGGTTGAAGGCCCTCTTGGAAGCTCTCAAATAACACAACGAAGAAGACGGAAAATGGAAGAAATGACTCAATCCCGTGTTTTAAATGAAATTTCACTGCCTGGCCTACAGGGGTTCCGCACCTGCGGCTCGAGGACTGCACCTGCGAGCAGGGGCTCGCACCTGCAGAATTGGGCAAGAGGGGCTGGGGTCGCACCTGCGGTTCCGCTCCTGCGGAAAAGGAACCGCACCTGCGGAAACTTCGCATCTGCGAGGCTGGGACTGTAGGAGCGGTCCCGCACCTGCGGCTGGGAAACCGCACCTGCGGTCACACCAGATCAGGTGCACCATCTGCATCTTCAGCTAGTTTTTGGCCTCGTGTGGTGTCCGAGAGGCACCTGGGCCCACCCGAGCCCCCGTCCTAATATACCATCAAGTCCTAACTCCTAATACGGACTCGCTCGAGCCTTCGGAACAACCAAAATAACGCTAAATCAAAAATCACCCCTCAAAACCCCTAGGGTCAAACTTAAGGATTCCTAAGTTCTTTATTTCTATAACAACGCGCCAGACTGACCTATTCTACTTGGAATTTACCCCAAATTTTGCAGGCAAGTAATGAATGACATAATGGAACTATTCCCGGTCTTAGAATTGCATTCGGACCTCGGTAACATAAAATCACATTCCAAACCAAATTTCGAATTCTATGAAAATCCTCAAAACTTTATTAACTCTAAATTTTTCCATTTTGATCTATAAGCTGTCAAATCAAGTCCGTTTCTTACCAAAATTCACAGATAACTTAAATAACACATATTGAACCTATTCCGGGCTCCGGAACCATAATACGGGCCCGGTAGCATAGGTTTCACATCGAGGTTCATTTTCATAAGCCTTTAAGGTTTTGACCATTATGCATGTACAATTAATCAGAGTAAGGTTGCTACAAGGTTCTATACAGGTACCCTCAACAAGACAACTTGAGGCGGAAAGGAACGAAACCGTCGACTGCACCGCTGATTGGCTAAATTTACCCAAATAAGCCTTTCCCAATTTAAAGGGTGATATATAGGAAGGGCGCAAACGCTCATCAAGCATTGTAATAGGATTGATTACGCACGATTGGAATATGATGTTGAGCATGATTTATGCAACAGTAAATAGCACGTTGTCACGTATTTGCACGTTATAAATGATAAATGCGGTATTTAATAATTGAAAGATGTTTAAGAAAGAAAACAAGGAAACAAGTTAGTTTCTATAGTAAAGGAAATCATAAATTCTCAAAAATGGGTAATTAAATTCACATAAGGGGAAAGGGAAATGGTGCGCACGTATTAAAAGAATAAAGCATGGTTAAGACTAATTTACAAAAAGCATGTTTGTCATGGTAAGAGCCTAATTATCCCCAGCAGAGTCGCCATGCTGTCGCGCCTCTTTTTTCCTTGCGGAGTCCGATTTTCTACATTTTAGGATAACTCCCTTCCTATTGGGACGGGGTATGGGATTTGAATAGTCACCACCTAACAGATTAAGGTGTGTTAGGGCACCTAAAGCAAATGACTCATGAAACTAGTTTACATTAACAGAGATTGGGTAAGGGATCAAAATTAACTTGAGGGGAAGGTGGTAGGCACCCCTCGAGGTCCACAATGGTGGGTCCCGACTAAACTCAACTAAGCGAGTTAGTCTTTAAGGAAAGTAAAACAATTTTAAAAAACAAATAGATATTGCTTTACAACAGGAATTAAAAGGGGTCCTAGGGTTTTTAGCCTATAGGATCATTTCCATGCAATACTCGGTAACCTTGCTCAAATTGAGGTGTTACGTGTAGTATTAGCGCGCAGGTCATCATCTCCTTTACTACCCGATTACTACCTTGTCAGTTATTACCTAAGCTATCTAATAGCCTCTAGTGTGTACCTTATGCGTGCACTACCCGTCCCTTACCTATGGTCATGAAGGTGTTTAGGACCTCTATTTAAGGTGGTTCTAGACTCACCTATGTTGCTTAAAAGGATAAAACTAAGCGACAAACAAAAGTCATGTAGGACTGTCACATAAGGAGCAATTAAGGGGGCTCATGTTAACCTCCACAAATAGACAAACAAATGCACGCTATTCAAACAAGCAATTTTTAATGATTTAGGATCATATAGGCAGGATAACTAAATGAGCATAAATAAAATATATGACAGTTTATTAAAGCGAGGTAGCGAGTACCTGTCAGTTTACCTACTGATTCTTGTTAACACATTGAATCTGGGTACGTGTTCAAGCAGCAGGAAATCACAATTTTAATCCCAGAATTCTTTAATTATCCTATTTGTTTGCCTAAGTGATAACCTGGCAGAACCCTGTAGACATGGTATCTAGACTGTTAATAAGACCATAATGTATAAACTAGTTATTGATTTTAATAAGCATATTTTATCTTTTAGATCCTGTAGGTATAATTTCTAAGTGCTGAAACTGATTACGAGTATTATTTCCTATAGACATGATATCTAAGTGCTTAAATTGATTTTACACATTCCCTACAGGAATGGTATCTAAGTGTTGAAACTGATTTACACATTCCCTATAGACATGATATCTAAGTGCTGAAACTGATTTTATACATTCCCTATAGGCATTGTATCTAAGTGTTGAAATTGATTTACATATTCCCTATAGACATGATATCTAAGTGCTGAAACTGATTTTGTACAGTCCCTATAGGCATGGTATCTAAGTGTTGAAATTGATTTTATACAATCCCTATAGGCATGGTATCTAAGTGTTGAAACTGATTTTATACAATCCCTATAGGCATGATATCTAAGTGAGCAGAGACGTTAACAAAATTTCAGACAAGTTAAATAATTCCCAAAGAAGATCTTATATACATGATTTCTAATGCACATTGAGATGTGAAAATATGCATGAAACAGGGGTTCTTGATGCAGAATTGATAAAATAACCTAGAAGCAGATTTATAGTATGCCAAAGTGTGAAAATTATGGATTTCAAACAATGAAATAAGATCCTATAAGCATGATTTCTAACCGTATGCACATAAAGAATCACAATGACCTACAGGCATGATATCTACCCGAATTTGATAAAAAGATATGTAAAATACCTCCCCAACTTTTACTAATAACCCCATATCTGTTTTTACAAGGACTATTATATTATTACAGACCAATATGAATAAATTACACAATGAAAAATCATTATACTATAGGGAGCCTTGGCAGGCCCAATGTCAACCTGGAAACCAAGTCTTCAAGTAAATCTGGAGTACACTAGTAGTCCAATCCATAACACAACTGGGTTTCTGTTGTGCCAAAGTTCCCAAGGGTCTCAGGGACTCCGGGCAAAGCTCACACCAGAACCTTTTCAAAGAAACAATTTTAAAAGTTCAGAAGACCAACCCAGAGTGTCAGAGTTCGGAGGAGTCTCATGGACATTACGCAGTGCTCACACTAGGGGTGGTAGGTGTAAATACCCTTAAACTTTCATGTCTAATATAATGCCCGAATAGTTCCCCGTGTTGTTATAACTGTAGAAGTTCTTAAAAACGGACCCTTTTTGAAGTAAAAAGTACCCCGGGACTTAAAACATAAAACTTTTCCAGAATTGCGCTGTTATGCGACGCACTATGCGATTGCATAACAGGTATGTGGACCGCATAGTGGTCGCATACATGGACAACCTTCTGTCCAATTTGAGGACATCTATGCGGCCCAAGATGCGATCGTATTTTGGGAATGCAGACCGCATAGCTGTCGCATCCTTGCACCTCCATTTTTGTGAAGGAGGTTATGCGACGCACTATGCGATCGCATAACATGTAAGCGGACCGCATAATGGTCGCATACCAGGGTAGTCCGGTTCCCATTTTGGCCTATTTGAGGGCCAACTATGAAACAGGAATGCGGACCGCATAGCAGTAATGCGATCGCATTCGTGACCGCATTTCCTGCTTCGGGCCCTTTAACGTGATCGCATAACATGTATACGGTGGGATCGGGTTGCACACCGCAACAGAATGTAATAAGGCTGAAACGTGATTGTCCGATGGATCGGGTTGCACGCCTCAATAGGAAATAATAAGGATGGATTGATGAGAAGGAATAAGGGTGGAATCTAATTGTGTTGAAATAAGAATCTATGAAACTGATAATTGTGGTTGTTTCTGTTTCTGTGCACTATTTGTTGGTTCCATTAACTGCCTCTTATCTGTGTATTGTTTGATTTTACTTAGAGTAAAGCTTATTCATACATACTAGTACTATTCCACGGTACTAACGTCCCTTTTGCCGGGGGCGATACATCTTTTATATGGATGTAGGTGGTTCCATAGACGGTAGCTCAGCCCGTCGTTAGTGGTGCCTCCTCCTCATCTTTTCAGCAGTTCTGGTGAGCCACATCTCCTCTCGGGGTCGTGTGTGGACTATATCATTTCCCTTTTTCTTATGTTGTAATAGGTATAGTCGGGGCCTTGTTGCCGGCAAGTTATGTAAAACTCCTAGTACTCTTAGAGGCTCCGTTGATACTGTGTGGGTTGTATATACAAATATTTTGGGCGGTAGTAGTACTCTCTCGTAATTGTGGATCGCATCGGAAATGTTGTATGTAACTTGTATGTTTTTAATTATCAATTGTTGAAAATTAAAAGAGGAAAATGAAATTATGTTGTAAATTGCACTTGAAATCTAAATCGGCTACTTCATACGGAACAATGTATATTATGAACACGGGGTAATACGTTGGGTAGGAAAGGCAATCAAGGTCCGCTTGACTGGGCTCATCCGGTTAGGCGCCGATCTCATCCCTCGATTTTGGGGCGTGACAAACTTGGTATTAGAGCCTAAGGTTTTAAAAGTGTCCTAGGATGTCTCAGAGCCGTGTCTAGTAGAGCCCTTCTTAACGGTGTGTTGTCGACCACTTCTATAATTAGGGGGCTTCATGGACATTTAGGAAAATACCATTTCATTGTTACTCTGTATCGTGCCATGAAGTGTAAGGTGAGAATATCATTATCTAACTCGTGCATTGTCCTAATTTTCAGTAAATGGCACCCAAGAAGAGAGCTCGACTCGGCCTAGAGGCCAATGCCACCCCAAGTGTGGCCATAAATTCCTTATCTGACAGTGCGGGTGAGAATGATTCCCCGGCCCTGAATCTGCCTGACCCTTCCATTCCAGGCCAAACTGTTTTAATTCCTTCTCCAGCGGAGGGTGCTGAAGTCCCTACCGCTGATGTTGTTGATCCTTCCTCAGTTCCAGCTTTCGGTCCCGGTATCACTGATGGGGACCTCAGAGGAGCTATTCATATGATGACTCAGCTAGTGGCCTCTCAGGCCCAAAGATCACATGCTGCCCTTGCTTCCTGTAGCGAGCAAGGGGATTCTTCGGGTTCCAGAGTCAACCAGTTTCTACGGTTAGCCCCTCAGAGTTCACAGGCACCGACCTAGAGGCCGATCCTCAGGATTTTATAGATGAAATGTACAAGACTCTCTGAGTTATGAGGGCTACTGAGATAGAGGGAGTTGAGTTAGCTTCCTATCGTCTGAAGGGAGCGGCATATTCATGGTTCGATATGTGGGAGAGTTCCCGTGGAGAGGGGAGCCCTTCGGCGAGGTGGGTCGAGTTTGTAGATGCTTTCATGGATCATTTCTTGTCTGCCGAGATTATGGCAGCCCGTGCTGCAGAGTTTGAGGTCCTTAAGCAGGGTAATATGAGTGAGTGGGAGTACCATATGGAGTTTGTGCGCTTGTCCAAGTATGCTACCCGCATGATGCCGACTATGGAGGCCAGAGTTCGTTGGTTTGTTCAGGGCCTTAGTCCCTTGGTTGTCAATGAGGCTCCTACAGCTTCTTTGCACTCAGATATGAACTATGGTAAGATTGTGGGATTCACCCAGGCTATGGAGGCCCGGAGATTAAAGATAAGAATGGAGCGGGAGAGTAGTAGTAGGGCCTAGTCAGCGGGCAACCCTGGGAGTTCAGTTAGAGGTGCGAGATCAGCCCTTGGAAGAGGTTCATCAGGACCATCTCAGTCCTATGCTCAGTCCTCAGCCAGCGAACTGCCATCAGGGCACAGTTATCAGCAAGGAGGTCATTTTGGGCCTAGTTCAGGTAGCAGGAGGTTCCATCAGTCAGGTCGTTCTGGTGGGAGGTTCCAGTAGCAGTGGAGGTCCCCGTGTCCTAAGTGTGGGAGATTCCATTTTGAGCAATGTTACCTGGATATCCTGGTATGCTATAGATGCGGAGTGAGGGGCCATGTTGAGCGAGATTGTCGTGCGCCCAGTCAGGGCACAGGTAGAGGTACTGCTCAGCCATCCAGTTCATCAGCTGATACGTCTTTGGCACGCCCTCCAGCACCAGCAGCGCGCGGTGCAACTAGGGGTAGAGCACGGGGTCAAGGGGGACCTTGTCGATTCTATGCTTTGAGTGGTTGCCAAAGTGCAGAGGCTTCTCCAGATGTTGTCATAGGTATTATGACTGTTCAATCACATGATGTTTATGCTCTTATTGATCCTCGATCTTCATTGTCATATTTTACTCCATTCATTGCCTCAAGTTTTGGGATAGAACCCGAACAACTTCATGAGTCGTTCTCAGTGTCGACTCCGGTTGGTGATTCTATTGCGGCCGCGTGATTCTAACGGTGTGTGGTCGAGATATTACGGCCGATCTTATTGAGCTAGGAATGGTGGATTTTGATTCTATCATAGGGATGGATTGGCTCTACTCGTGCTTTGCTAAACTCGACTGCCGAACCAGAATTATGAGGTTCAAGTTTCCTGATAAACCGGTTATCGAATGGAAAGGGAATGATGTTGTGCCGAGGGGCAGATTTTATTCCTATCTTAAGGCCTCCAAGATGATCAGGAAGGGGTGCATCTATCATTTGGTCCGGGTTGCGGACACCACTTCTGAGGTTCCTGTTCCCGAGTCCGTGCCGGTTGTGAATGAGTTTCTTGAAGTATTTTTGGATGAGCACCCTGGAATTCCGCCAGATAGAGAGATCGATTTCGGGATTGATGTATTGCCAGATACGCAGCCAATATCTACTCCACCTTATAGAACGGCGCCAGCAAAATTGAGAGAGTTAAAAGAACAATTGAAAGATCTATAAGAAAAGGGTTTCATACGGCCAAGTGTGCCGCCTTGGGGCGCACCGGTTCTTTTTGTCAGAAAGAAGGATGGATCGCTTCGGATGTGTATTGATTATCGGCAGCTAAACAAGGTCACCATAAAAAACAAATACCCATTGTCTTGGATAGATGATTTATTCGAACAATTTCAAGGTGCTAGGTTTTTCTCTAAGATTGATTTATGGTCCGGGTATCACTAGTTAAAGATCAGGGAGCAGGATATCACTAAGATCGCCTTCAGAACTCGTTATGGCACTTTGAATTTTTGGTAATGTCTTTTGGGCTAACCAACGCCCCAGCAGCTTTTATGGATCATATGAATCGGGTTTTCAAGTCGTTTCTTGACTCCTTCATGATAGTCTTCATTGATGACATCCTTGTTTATTCGTGAAGTCGGGAAGATCATGCTAATCACCTCAGGGAAGTTCTGCAGACTCTTCATCAGCACCAGTTGTATCCAAAGTTTTCAAAATGTGAGTTTTGGCTAGAATCAGTCAACTTTTTGGGCCATGTTGTTTCCAGGGAAAGGATTCTGGTTGATCCCTAAAGGATTACAGCGGTAAAGGACTGGCCTAGATCAACAACCCCGACAGAGATTCACAGTTTCTTGGGTCTAGCTGGATATTATCGGAGGTTCGTGGAGGGATCTCTACCCTTGCCTCCCCATTGACTAAGCCGACGCAGAAAGCAAGTAAATTTCAGTGGTCCGATGCTTGTGAAAAGAGCTTCGAGGAATTGAAGTCGATATTAACTTCGGCACCAGTGTTGACCTTGCCAGAAGGTTCAGAGGGATTTGTGGTTTATTGTGATGCTTCGAGAGTTGGTTTGGGGTTTATGTTGATGCAATGTGGTAAAGGTATAGCGTATGCTTTAAGGCAGCTCAAGAACCATGAGAATAATTATCCGACGCATGATTTGGATCTCGCAGCAGTTGTGTTTGCATTGAAAATCTGGCGGCATTATCTTTATGGGGTCATGTGGACGTGTTCACAGACCACAAGTGTCTTCAGTATTTATTCAAGCATAAGAAGTTGAACTTAAGGCAGCGGAGGTGGTTAGAATTGCTCAAAGATTATGATATGAATATTTTGTACCATCCAGGGAAGGAGAATGTGGTAGCCGACACTCTTAGTCGGAAATCCATGGGTACCTTGGCATATTTGGAGGCCGGCTAGAGGCCTTTGGCTCGGGAGGTTTATCAGTTGGCCAGTCTTGGGGTCTGTCTTTCAGCCTCAAATGTGGGAATGTCGTGGTGCGTAATGGAGCGGAGTCTTTGCTTGTAGCGAAAATCAAGGAAAAGAAATTTAGAGATCCAGCATTGGTACAATTGAGAAAGGCAATTTTGAATCAAAAGGCGTCAGCACTTCCACTCGGCAATGATGACGGTGTCTTGCGGTGTCAAGGGAGACTATATGTAAAGACCCGTAAAAAATTTTGTTTAATATAATGCCCGAATAAGCCCCCGAGTTGTTATATCAGTGGAAATTCTTAAAACGGACCTTGATTTTGTAAAAGTACCCCGGGATTTGAAAGAACTAATTTTTTCAGAAATTTGGGTGTTATGCGACGCACTATGCGATCGCATAACGTGTATGCGGACCGCATAGTGGTCGCATACATGGGCAGATCACTTCCTAGCTGAAGGGGTGTTATGCGACGCACAATACGATCGCATAACGTGTATGCGGACCGCATAGTGGTCGCATACATGGGCAGATCACTTCCTAGCTGAAGGGGTGTTATGCGACGCACAATACGATCGCATAACGTGTATGCGGACCGCATAGTGGTCGCATACATGGGCAGATCACTTCCTAGCTGAAGGGGTGTTATGCGACGCACAATACGATCGCATAACGTGTATGCGGACCGCATAGTGGTCGCATACACGGGCAGAATGTTTCCAAATTTTGGCTCACCTGAGGGCCATTCTGCGGTCCAATATACGGACCGTATGTCAGGAATGCGATCGCATTCCTGACCACATATTCGACACGGTCTGTTAATTTTCTAAATATTTATACCCGACCCCAGTTTAATTTAACCCCTGCCCCCTTTCATTTTAACTGGTTTCTGAACAAAATAGAGAGAAGTGAGAGTGGGTTCTAGAGAGAGAAGTCCTCATCTTCCCAAATTGGTCCTCCATCTCTACCCAAGCTTGGAAGTTTATCAAGTAGTAGTCATCTTCTTCATCATAAGAGGTAAGACTTCACCCTATTTTCTAAAATTCCAAGGATTTAACTAAGAATAAAACACAATAGGTTGGTTCTTGGGGATGCAAAGTTGGGACCTTGCATGCATGTGAATAATCTTCCATAACCTATCAAAGGGAAGCAAGTAGAGTAATCTTTCACTAAAAAGGGTTTAGTCAATCTAAGGGATCACCTAGTGTTTGATAAAATGCTCAAATGAACTCGAGACTTCTAATTCTAAGATAAATATGTTGCATTGTGAACTAGATTGACGGTGCTAGGCGGTTCGGTGAACTGCAATAGAAATTATAAAAAAAAGGAAACTCGACTCCAGGTATGTATGGCTAACTTTGATCTTTGTAAAATCACTTGTGGTGTTCGAGCATACGGTCGTGTATTGTTATGAATATGTGTAACTGGTTGTCCAAATTATGTTGAAGCGTGAGGTGTATTACTTGTCTGTCTTTAGTTGATCACCACACTACCATGCTATGTAAAACGATGCTAGGAGGATAATGAATCCGAGAGTATAAATGTATATGCTAAAGGCTATGTAAAGAAGCTGTATCCTTATTGCTGAAATCTTCTATGATTGAATTGTGATTTGACATCGTTGATATGAGATGTGATTGCTTGGTGGGATCGGGTTGCGCGACGCAACAGGGGAGATAAGGGTGAGAAGTGATAAGGGTGTGATTGTGATTGTCGGGTGGGATGGGGTTGCATGCCGCAACAGTTGTCAGGTGGGATTGGGTTGCACACCGCAACAGAAACACAAAAAAGGATTTTGATTGTCAGGTGGGATCGGGTTGCGCGCCGCAACAGAAGAAATAAGGGTGAAATGTGAGAAGGAACAAGGGTGGAATTGAGATTGTGATTATGATGAAGTGAAAATTGTGGAACTTCCATTGTGTATCTTTCTATGTCTTGTGCGGTGATTGTGTGACACTCTGTCTGTCTCTTTCCTGTGCATTATTGAGTTTACTTAGAGTAAACTTGGTTCATACATACTAGTACAATTCAAATGTACTGGCGTCCCTTTGCCGGGGGCGCTACATTCTTGTGATGATTGTAGGTGGTTCTATAGCAGGTACTCCAGCCCACCGACAGTAGTGCCTCCTCTACGTCCTATCAGCTGATTTGGTGAGCCCCTCTCCTCTCGGGGCCCAGTGTGGTTCATGCCACCTTTTCTTCCGGATTTTCATTTTGGTATTTGTGTAAGGTATAGCCGGAGTCTTGTTACCGGCAAGTATTATATATAAATCCTTCGTACTCTTAGAGGCTCCGTAGACAGGAAGTGTGGGTTATGTACTTATGTATTTTGGGCAGTATGACTTGTAGACCACGTAAAGTAAAACTGTGTGTTACGTATATTTTGTAAGTATTGTACTACATGTTGGTAATGGCAGAATTCTATGGTTTAATTTCAAATTGTAAGAATGCGTCTTAATTGTAACTGAATAATGTACATCGAAAATTTTGGGGTAATCCAGGTCCGCTTGACTGGGGCTACCCGGTCGAGTGCCGGTCGTGTCCCTTGGTTTTGGGGCGTGACACTATATGTTCCGGATGTGGATAATCTTCGGGAGAGGGTAATGGCAGAGGCTCATAATTCCAGGTATTCTAATCACCCAGGTTCTACGAAAATGTATCGTGATCTCAAGGAGATTTATTGTTGGAATGGTATGAAGAGAGGTGTGGCGGACTTTGTGGCTAGGTGTCTGAATTGTCAACAAGTGAAGGCCGAGAATCAGAGGCCCGGTGGGTTGGCGCAGCTTATGGAAATACCGATGTGGAAATGGGAAATGATCAATATGGACTTTGTGGTAGGGTTACCCCGCACTCGGCGCAAGTTTGACTCAATTTGGGTAATAGTGGATCGACTCACAAAGTCGGTGCATTTCTTGCCAGTCAAGTCCACCGATACTGCAGAACAGTACGCTCAGTTGTATATCAAAGAAATAGTCAGACTCCATGGCACTCCAGTTTCTATTATCTCGAATCGAGGAGCCCAGTTCACAGCTAACTTTTGGAGGACATTTTAGCAAGGTTTGGGTACTCAGGTAAATCTTAGCCCAACTTTCCACCCACAGACGGACAGTCAAGCGGAGCGGACTATTCAGACGTTTGAAGATATGTTACGAGCTTGTTTATTAAATTTCAAGGATGATCACTTTCCGCTTATAGAGTTTGCTTACAATAACAGTTTCCATGCTAGTATTCAAATGGACCCATTTGAGGCATTGTACGATAGGAGGTGTAGCTCTCCGATCGGATGGTTCGAGGTTGGTGAGGCGGAACTACTAGGACCGGATCTTGTGCATCAAGCTATGGACAAAGTTAGAGTCATTCAGGAAAGGATGAAAACTGCTCAGAGTCGTCAGAAATACTATGCGGATGTTCGTCGTAGAGATTTGGAGTTTCAAGTAGATAAGTGGGTATTATTGAAGGTGTCTCCCATGAAGGGAGTGATGCGGTTTGGGAAGAAAGGGAAATGGAGCCCAAGGTATGTCGGGCCATATCAAATTTCTCAAAGGATAGGGCAAGTAGAGTATAGGTTGGAATTGCCCCCTGAAATGTCATTAGTGTATCCAGTGTTTCATATGTCCATGCTAAAGAAGGTAATTGGAGATCCAACTTCCATCGTGACAGTTGAGATCATTGAAATTAATGAAGAATTGTCATATGAAGAGGTTCCGGTTGCTATTCTTGATAGGCAAGGCCGTAGATTGAGAAACAAAGAAATTGCTTCTATTAAAGTGTTATGGCGAAGTCAGCAAGTCGAGGAAGCCACGTGGGAAGCGGAAAGTGAAATAAAAGAAAAATATCCCCATTTGTTTAAACAAGTCTAGTAGTGATCGTGAGAGCTGCCATCTCTGAGCAATTATGTCTTGTGTCAAATTGTGTGCAAAAAGCACCCCATTTTCCCCCTAAATGCCCTACTCTTGTAACACCTCAAGTTGTGCCATATTTGTATATGTTGTGATAATTTGGGTAATGTGCAACTCCTTGAACTAAGCTAAATTATGCGCAATTCATGTGATAGTTAAATAATATGCAAGTTGTGGTGTTAACTGAATTATGTATAGCATGTTGAAGTAATTGATTTGTATACGATTTAATGAGATAACTGAATTATGTGCAAATTATTGGAGTAATTGAAAATGTGTGAGATTGGTTACTTCGGGGGCTCTCTGACAGGTACATAGGCCTAATTACAAAGGAAACTCTGGCAAACTTTTCAGAGAAATGTCGGAGTTAGTGAAAATTGGGGGTTTGCATATTGTGTTGTCAAAATGAATCTCCGACCCTCATTCGAGGATGAATGATTTTAAGTGGGCGAGGATGTAAAGACTCGTAAAATTTCATGTCTAAAATAATGCCCAAATAGGTCCCCGTGTTGTTATAACCATAGGAGTTCTTAAAAATGAACCCTTTTTGAAGTAAAAAGTACCCCGTTACTTAAGACATAAAACTTTTCCAGAATTGCGCTGTTATGTGACGCACTATGCGATCGCATAACATGTATGCGGACCGCATAGTGGTCGCATACATGGACAGACTTTTTTCCAATTTGAGGATATCTATGCGGCCCAAGATGCGATCGCATTTTGGGCATGCAGACCGCATAGCTGCACATCCTTGCACCTCTATTTTTGCTGAGGAGGTTATGCGACACACTATGCGATCGCATAACATGTATGCGGACCGCATAATGTCGCATATAAGGGCAGTCTGGTTCTCAATTTGGCCCATTTGAGGGCCAACAATGCGACAGGAATGCAGACCGCATAGCAGTAATGCGATCGCATTCCTTACCGCATTTCCTGCTTCGGGGCTCTTTAATTTCTAATTTTCGCACCCGAACCCCAGTTTAATAAAACACCCCTCCCCTTCATTTTTATCATGCTTATGAACAAAAATAGAGAGAAGTGAGAGTGGGTTCAAGAGAGAGAAGTCCTCATCTTCCCCAGATCGATTGTTCAAATATCACACAAGCCCGGAAATTATTGAGTAATTGTCATATTCTTCACTCTAAGAGGTAAGTCCCCACTTCATTTCCTTTTAATTCTCATATTATAGTTAGAATAAAACACACATAGGTTGGTTCTTGAGAATGAAAGTTGAGACCTTGCATGCATGTGAATAATCTTCCATGACCTAGTAAAGGGAAGCTAGTTAAAGTAATATTTCACTAAAAAGGGTTTAGTTAATCAAAGGAACCACATGGTGTTTGATAAAATGCTTAAATGAATTCAAGATTCCTAATTCTAAGTGAAACATGTCACATTGTGGACTAGATTGACGGTGCTAGACGGTTCGGTGAGTTGTGATAGATATTAAAGGGGAATTTTGACTCGAGGTATGTATGGCTAACTTTAATCTTCGTAGAGTCGCCTTGTTGGTGTCCGAGCATTCGGAATGAGTTTCTTTCTGAGTATATGTGAATTGATTGTCCGTCTATGCTGGGGTGTAAGATTTCATTTTACTGATTTTCTTAGTCGATTACCATGTTAAGTGAAATTGTGAAAGGTGATTTCTTTGTGATTACTCTATCATGTGAAAGGTTCATTAAATGCTTGAATATGTTGGTATGAAAGAATGGTAACGAACCCAAATGTGTGAATATATCTAAGTGCTAAGGGTTGTGTAACAAGTGATTAAAAGGAGTTATGGATTGATTTAATTGAACTAAAGGACCATGGAAATATTGTATATGACTCATTGTCTGGCAAGGTTTATTGTGGCTTGATTTCAACGGATTGTTGGATGTAATGAATTTATATTCTTGTTGATGAAAATATTTGTGATTGAATTAATGGTTGATAAAGACTATTGTGAACACATGATTGTTTGGTTGTTATGAAATTGTACTCTTGATGATATGAATCCTTGTGATTGAATTGTGGGCTGTTATTGTTGCTATGAAATGTGATTGTACGGTGGGATCGGGTTGCGCACCGCAACAGAAGAAATAAGGTTGATATGAAAAGAAATAAGGGTGGAATGTGAATTATACGGTGGGATCAGGTTGCACGCCGCAACAGAATGTAATAAGGCTGAAATGTGATTGCCTGGTGGGATCGGGTTGCACGCCGCAACAAGAAGTAATAAGTGTGGATTGATGAGAAGGAATAAGGGTGGAATGTGATTGTGTTGAAATAAGAATATGTGAAACTCTTATTTGTGGTTGTTTCTGTTTTTGTGCACTATTTGTTGGTTCCATTAATTGTCTCTTATCTGTGCATTGTTTGATTTTACTTAGAGTAAAGCTTGTTCATACATACTAGTACTATTCCACGGTACTAATGTCCCTTTTGCCGGGGGCGCTACATCTTTTATATGGATATAGGTGGTTCTATAGCAGGTAGCTCAGCCCGTCGTTAGTAGTGCCTCCCCCTCATCTTTTCAGCAGTTCTGGTAATCCCCATCTCCTTTCGGGGCCGTGTGTGGACTATATCATTCCCTTTTCTTATGTTTTAAAAAGTATAGCCGGGGCCTTATTGCCGGAAAGTTATGTAAAACTCCTAGTACTCTTAGAGGCTCCGTAGACACTGTGTGGGTTGTATATACAGATATTTTTGGTGGTAGTAGTACTCACTCGTAATTCTGGATCACATCAAAAATGTTGTATGTAACTTGTATGTTTTGGATTATCAATTGTTTAAAATTAAAAGAGGAAAATGAAATTATGTTGTAAATTGCACTTGAAATCTAAATTGGCTACTTCATACGGAACAATGTATATTATGAACACGGGATAATACGTTGGGTAGGAAAGGCAATCCAGGTCCGCTTGACTGGGCTCATCCGGTTAGGCGCCGGTCTTGTCCCTTGATTTTGGAGCATGACAGTAGGACCTTAAATAGCTAAGAGTATAAGTTGAAACTAGTATATAATGGTAGGGTATAGTTTTAAAAAAGACCGTTTTATTTTCATAAGTGAGTAGAAACAGGTTACAAGATCACAAACAAAACAGATACATATTTCAGCAGATTTGTCCTGATATAGACCCCAGTAATTAAATAATCACAACAAAACAGGAACACTTGAATCATAGACAGAATCAAACAGGTTCTGAATAGAGCATACAACTGAATCAAACTAAGTTCTATATTGTAGAAGTCAACTTGGTTTGTTATTGTTACTAAGTGGAGTCATACAGACAAGTATTAAGCAGAGAAACATGTTGAAGTTAAAATGACTAATCAGACAGCCACACAGAGCAGGGTAGGATAGTAGGAATTAAACATGCTAGTTTCAGACACTAGTAAACAAGTGTCATGGACTAAATAGAGGCATGCTAAGGTAGACTAACCATAGTGACACACAGAACAAGACAGGTTAACAGGAGTTTAGGCAGGCTAGTTAAGAGAACAATAAACAGGAACATAGGGCAAACAGAAGCAAGTTGAAATTTGAAGCACCAACCACACAGCCATGTGGAACAAATAGGTAACAAAGACTAAAGCATACTAGTTAAAATACACTTGGAGCATATAATAAACATGGCATATTGAGGTTAGAAATATGCTGATAACATAAATCACAGGGAATAAGAACTGGGGCATAGTAATTGAGAAAGAGATGGCTAGGAAATAAATACCAAAACAGAAGCATGTTGATGTCTATAGTAGATTGACTACATATCATATTGAAGAGAACATGATAACATAAATTGGGGCATACCATTTAAGGAGATAGCAAACAGGAAGCGTGAGGCAAGTGGAATCCAAAAGTCTAGCATTGGCTTTCAGCCTGCTACACAGTACAACAATCAAAGAAACTTAAGTTGTGTAAGTGTGTAAGCAAGAATTTTTGTGTATTAGTGTGTGTAGGTGTTTTTCTTCTGTGTGTTTTTGTGTCTTAAAAAATCATAATGGTGAATTTATATAGCATTCAACAGAGTAGAACAAATAAGGCAAATAAAATTAAGAGTTCACAGATAAGAGATGCAAATAAATTAACCAGTTAATTAGGGTTAAACCCAATCAATTAATAAAACAAAATCTTGAAAAATATCACTTAAATTAGGGGGAATCTTATATGAAATAAGTTAGCAGGCAGGATTGAAGTTAAATAAGGTAAGCAAATAAGTCTAAAGACCATTTATAGGTCGGTCAGAACAATCAGAACCCAGAAATCAGGCTAATAACGTAATCTAGGAAAGTAGTACCAATTATGAGTCACAAATAAGGAAAAAATAAGTAAAGATCGCAGAAAAATACCAATTCAACCAAAAATTTAATTTTGAACCCTAATTATGTAAATAAAATAAATTAATCCTTTTTAATTGACAGAGCCAATGAATAACGGGCAAAACCAGAACAAACAATGAGATAATTAGAAACCCTAGGGGTTAAAACATAGGTATGAAAATCAGTCGAACAAATAAAGAGAATCGAAGTTAAAACACTTAAACCCTTTAGAATAATTTTGCAGAAACTCAAAGAGATGAAACCCTAGTTTTAGAGAAAAACTAAAATCGGTTAATAATAAGAAAAATAGAAGATCTTTAAAGAGTAATATCGGATACGTTCAAAATCATCTCAGATCTATATAAATCTGAACATGTTCGAGTAGAAAGTGACAAGGGTTTTAAAAAATGAACGGAGGTGAGAAAAATCTGGTTTGGAACCAGAGATTTAAAGTTATAAACATGAAGATTACAATACTCAAAAACATAGAGATGAACACGGGCAGGTTCATCGAGAAAATGAAGGATTTGGACCGAGTCTGTTCGAATCTCCTTGAGATTCCATCGAACAACAAAGAAGTCGAACAACCAGTAGAGATACGAGGTCGGATGGGGCCTAAGATCGAAGGGAAACCCCATGGGTTGAAGAGGTTCAGGTGACAGCGGGGTAGGGTTAGGGAGAGCTTGAGAGAGAATGGAGGTGGAAAGGGAATCAGGGGCAGAGGGTTAGGACAAGTGATTAGGGTTAGGGTGTTAGGAGTTGAATAAAAAGGGAAAAGGATCCTGGACCATTGATTTTTTGAGATCAATAGCCAGGATTCCATCCAGGTTGGGGTGGGTCATAGGAAATTGGGTTATGGGTTATGGATCAGGGTTATTTAATTGGGACAGGGTAGTAGTTTGGGCCAGGTCAAAAATTAAATCAAATTAAAAGAGGCTATTTGTTAAATACCCAATTAATTTGACAAAATAATTGTCACGATCCCAAAATCCTAACCGGACGTGACGGCGCCTATCGTGAAACTAGGCTAGCCGACAATCACAATATGACACATTTCCTTTTTGAAATTTCCCAAATCACTAATAACACTTCATAAAAAGTATATAATTTCTAAATATTTAACAAAGCAAAACGAGCTAACAATCTATAATAATTTTTCCAGGTCTGGGGTCAACAGATCACGAGCATCTAAGTGGAATACTAATACTGCTAATGTCATAATACAATATCTCAGAACAGAATACTAAGTACGAAATAAGGGAAGGGAAATGGAGAAGCTGTGGACGCTGGACATCTACCTCGAAATCCCAAATGCTGACGTCGTACGAACTCATATGGCTATTGCTCAGAACCCGTACCTGGATCTGCACACAAAGGTGCAGGGAGTAATGATGAGTATGCCAACTCAGTAGTAATGAAAATAAATCAAGTCTAACGATAAGAGACACATAGTAACAAAACATCAATTCACAAATAGTAAAATACTGAGTTCTTAACAGTGAATACATTTAAGCAATATCTTTAAATCCAGTTTTCCGTAAAAATCCCTTGAACAAGTATGACTTCCAATGTTTCGCAGTAATATTTCCAAAAGTCTCAGTATAAAAGATGAAATGAATCATAATCGAAAACTCAGCAAAATATCATTATAAACCGCCCCTTGGGCCAAATCATAACTCCTAACCAGTCACTCGGCACCTCACCATCACTCGGTAACAGTCACTCAGCACCTTACAGTCACTCATGCCTCCCAATCACTCGTCACTCGGCACTCGCACTCAGTAGGCACATGCACTCACTGGGGGTGTACAGACTCCGGAGGGGCTCCTACAGCCCAAGCGTTATAAATAGCCAAATCATGGCATCAATCACTCTCGCACACGGCCCCTCTCATATCATAAATATGCTGACATTATTGGCTCTCGTCCCCCCTCAGTCAGACACTCTCAGAATGCCACTCGGGACATAAATAAACGGGGTTCTCCACCCAAAATAGTATTTTATTTCATGAATAATAATATCAACAAATTCTAAGTGTCAAAAATAGTTCAACAAGAAAGACTTAGTGTAAATCATAATTACCATGTGAGGAATATCAAACAATAGCCCCAGAGGGATCTGAACAGATCGCACGAGGCCCCAAACATGGCGTACAACCCAAATATATCAAAAATATGGAAATACTATTTATCATATAATTTAAAAGCAGTTTCGCAGCTCAATAGTTGCCTCAGAAGGAACCAATGTCAATATCCCAATTCGTGCACGCCACGCACTCGTCATCCAGTATGTACGTCATTCAAAAATAGTTAAAGGATGCTAAGTCCGGGGTTTCATACCCTCAGCACACGATTTAAAGTCATTACTTACCTCAAACTAGCCCGGAAAGCTACTCCGCAATACTCTTGCCCGTGGAATCGGCTCCTGAATGCTCCGAATCTATCAAAATTTGATTTATCACATCAAAATACACTAAGGAGATGAAACCCAATCGAAAAATATCAACATTAGGCACAATCCCCGAAATTAACCAAAACCTGACCCCCGGGCCCACATCTCGGAACTCGATAAACTTTACACCAAAATGATCCTTGTCCTCTCACGAGTCTATACATATAAAGAACACTGAAATCGTAGTCCAAATGACCCCTCAAATAACCCTTAGAAGGTCTCTTAATCTCAAGCCCTAATTATCCCTTTTTTACACTGATTTTTCCCAATTTAACACCACTAATTAGGTATTAATCACATATAATCGACTTATGAATTCCAAAAACCTTACCTCAATGAAGAACATTCGTTTTCCTCTTCAAAAACTCTCCAAAAGCTTGAAACCCGTATGAACAATGGTGAAAAGAAGACCAAAATTCGCTAAGTCCGCTTTATATACTTTCTGCCCAGGATTTTCGCACATGCGGCTCTATTTCTCACACCTGCGGTCAAATCCACCGCACCTGCGACATTCATTAAACGGACCCAAATCTCGCACCTGTGGCCCAAGTGTCGCACCTGCAACCCGCAGATGCGGCCAAATCAACCGCTTCTGCGGTTTTTCCTCCAAGGGTCTCAGAACCCGCACCTGCAACCACTCTCCCCGCTTCTGCGGCTCGCACCTGCGGTCCCCCATCCGCAGGTGCGGTCACACCAGTATAAGAACACCAGCAGTTGATGCTGCACATTTCAACTCCAAAAATCCCCGTTAACCATCTGAAACTAATCTCGAGCCCCTCGGGACCCCAACCAAACATACCAACACATCATAAATGATCATCCGGACTTAGTCGCACCCTCGGAACACTCAAAATAACATCAAAACACCAAAATCACATCAAATTCAAGCCTATGAACTTTGAAATTCCTAAATTCCACCAACGATGTCGAAACCAACCAAAATACATCCGATTGACCTGAAATTTTGCACACATATCCAAATGACATTACGAACCAGCTCCAACTATCGGAATTCCATTCCGACCCCGATAGCCTATTTCCCACTGCCAACCGAAAATCACCAAAAACTAATTTTCGCCAATTCAAGCCTAATTCTACACCGGACATCAAAAATACATTTCGAACACACTCCTAAGTCCCAAATCACCTAACGAAGCTATCTTATCAATAAAATCCACATTCCGAGATCGTTTACCAATAAGTCAACTCCCAGTTGACTTTTCTAACTATAGGCTTACTTTAGAGACTAAGTTTCTCAATTCTCACTACAACTATTCCGAACCTGAGCCAACTAACTCCAACACATCATAAACCGTATAACCAATGCATGACAAGGCAAAACCAGTATTAATAATGTAGATTCTACGGAACGACCGGCCGGGTTGTTACATTATGCCCCTCTTAAAGAAACGTTCATCCTCGAACGGGTCTAGAAACATACCTGGAGTCTCAAAAAAGTGAGGATATCGGCTCCGCATCTCCCGCTCGGTCTCCAAAATAGCCTCTTCCACTGGCTGACCTCTCCACTGAACCTTCACTGAAGTTATATCCTTAGACCTCAACTTTATGACCTGACGACCCAAAATGGCCACTGGCTCTACCTCGTATGACATATCACCCTCGAGTTGAATTGTGCTGAAGTCTAAAACCTGAGACGGGTCACCAATATACTTCTGAAGCATCGACACATGGAATATCGGATGAACACTCGATAAGCTAAGTGGCAAGGCAAGCCTATAAGCCACCTCTCCAATCCTCTAAAGCACTTCAAAAGGCCCAATGAATCGGGGACTCAGATTTCCCCTCTTCCCGAACCTCATAACACCCTTCGTGGGTGACACCTTCAGCAGTACATTCTCTCCCACCATGAAAGACACATCCCGGACCTTCCGGTTCGCATAACTCTTTTTCCTAGACTGCGGCGTGCGCAGTCGCTCCTGAATTAACATCACCTTCTCTAATGCATCCTAAACCAAGTCTGTGCCCAATAGCCTAGCCTCACCCGGCTCAAACCAACCAACCGGGGATCTACATCTCCTACCATATAAAGCCTCATACGGGGCCATCTGAATACTGTACTGGTAGCTATTATTATATGTAAACTCCACGAGTGGAAAAAACTGGTCCCATGAACCCCCAAAATCAATCACGCAGGCACGCAACATGTCCTCCAAAATCTGAATAGTCCACTCCGACTGCCCGTCGGTCTGAGGATGACATGCTGTGCTCAACTCTACCTAAGTACCCAAACCTCTTTGCACGGCACACCAAATCTGAGATGTGAATTGAGTACCTCTATCCGAAATGATAGAAACTGGAACCCTATGCAATCGGACAATGTCCTTAATGTAGATCCCAGCTAACCGATCCGAAGTATAAGTAGTACTGACAGGAATGAAGTGCGCGGACTTGGCCAGCCGATCCATAATGACCTAAATAGCATCCAACCCCCTTGAAGTCTGTGGGAGCCCAACTAAAAAGTGCATGGTGATCTGCTCCCACTTCCACTCCGGAATATCTAACCTCTGAAGTAATCCACCTGGTCTCTAGTGCTAATACTTGACCTGCTCGCAGTTGAGACACCGTGCTACATACTCAACAATATCTCTCTTCATCCACCTCCACCAATACTGTTGCCTCAGATCCTGATACATCTTCGCGGCACTCGGATTGATGGAATACCGTGAGCTGTGGGCCTCTACTAAAATCAACTCTCAAAGCCCATCCACATTGGGCACGCAAATACGGCCCTGTATCCTCATAACCTCGTCATCACCAATGGTCACATCTCTGGCATTACATCGACGGACCCTTTCCTGAAGAACTAACAAGTGCCGGTCATCATACCGGCGTGCTCTAATCTGATCATAAAGAGAAGACCTAGAAGCCACACTAGCTAATACCCGCGGAGGCTCTGACAAATCCAATCTCACCAACTGACACGCTAAAGCCTGAACATCAAGTGCTAAAGGTCGCTCTGCTGCTGAAAGGTAGGCTAGACTCCCCAAACTCTCTGTTCTGCGACTCAAGGCATCGGCCACTACATTGGCCTTCCCCGGATGATATAAAATAGTGAGTTCATAATCCTTGAGAAGCTCTAACCACCTCCTCTAACGCAAATTCAAGTCCTTCTGCTTCAGCAGATAATGCAAACTATGATGATCGATGAAAATGTCACACTGCACCCCATACAAATAAAGGCGCCAAATCTTCAAGGCATGAACAATGGCAGCTAACTCAAGATCGTGCACTGGATAATTCTTCTCATGCACCTTCAACTGTATAGACATGTAGGCAATCACCCTACCGTCCTGCATCAGTACCACTCCCAAGCCAACTCTAGAAGCACCATAGTAGACTGTATAAGAACCCGAACCAACAAGCAAAACCAATACCGGAGCTGTGATCAATGCTGACTTTAGCTTCTGAAAGCTCTCCTCACACTCATCAGACCATCTAAATGGAGCACCCTTCTGGGTCAATCTGGTCAAGGGTGAAGCAATAGAAGAGAACCCCTCCATAAAGCGACGGTAATATCCCGCCAAACCAAGGAAGCTCCTAATCTCTGTAGCTGAGGACGGTCTGGGCCAACTCTACACTGCCTCAATCTTCTTCGGATCAACCTGAATACCCTCACTAGACACCACGTGCCCCAAGAAAGCTACTGAACCAAGCCAAAATTCACACTTGGAGAACTTTGTATAAAGCTTCACCTCTCTCAATTTCTACAACACAACTCTCAAATGCTGAGCATGCTCCTCCTGGCTACGAGAGTATACCAGGATATTATCAATGAACACAGTGACGAAAGAATCAAGATAAGGCCGAAACACGCTATGCATCAGGTGCATAAAGGCTGTTGGGGAATTGGTCAGCCCAAATGACATAACCAGGAACTCATAGTGGCCATATCTAGTCCTGAAAGCAGTCTTCGGGATGTCAGAATCCCGAATCTTCAACTGATAATACCTGGACCTCAAGTCAATCTTGGAGAACACTCTAGCTCCCTGAAGTTGGTCAAACAAGTCATCAATACGGGGCAAAGGATACCGATACTTCATCATAACCTTGTTCAGCTGCCGATAATAGATACACATGCGCATGGAAACATCCTTATTCTTCACAAACAACACCGGTGCACCTCAATGTGACACACTAGGGCGAATGAACCCCTTATCTAGGAGTTCCTGAAGATGCTCTTTCAATTCCTTCAACTCCGCTGGTGCCATACGATAAGGTGGAGTAGATATAGGCTGGAAGCTTGGCACCAAATCAATACCAAAATCAATGTCCCTATCAGGTGGCATGCCTGGCAGGTTTGCGGGGAATACGTCCGAAAATCACGGACCACAGGAACAAAATCAACAGAAGAAGTCTCACCACTAACATCCCTCATAAAAGCCAGATAAGATTCACATTCCTTCTCAACCATACGCTGAGCCTTCAAGTAAGAAATCACTCTGCTAGGCACATACTCAATAGACCGTCTCCACTCAACTCTCGGAACACCAGGCATAGCCAGGGTCACGGTCTTAGCGTGACAATCAAGAATAGCATGACACGGAGATAGCCAATCCATGCCTAGTATCACATCAAACTCAACCATGCTGAGTAACAATAGGTCTACTCGGTCTCCAGACCCCCAATAGATATCACACACGACCGATACACATAGTCTACAACAATAGTATCGCCCAACGGAGTCGACACATGAACAAACGTAACTAAAGACTCACGGGGCATATCCAGAGAGTGAGAAAAATATGACAAAACATAAGAGTATGTGGAACCAGTGTCAAATAAAGCCAAAGCATCACTGTGACAGACTGAGATAGTACATGTGATCACCGCATCGGAGTCCATAGCATCAGGCCTAGCCGAAAGTTCATAGATACGTGGTTGACCTCCACCTGCTCAACCTCCCCCTCTAGGGCGGCCTCTAACTGACTAACCACCACCCCAGGTTGCTTAGGTAGGTGGTGAAGTGACTGGGGCTGATGTCGAGGGCTGACCCCTCTACTGAGATGAGCTACAAAAACGATGAGGACACTACCTCCATAAATGTCCAAACTCTCCACACTTAAAGCAACTACCTGGAGCTGGAGATGGGGACTGAAGGGAACCCCTACCACTAGGATAGCCACCGGACGAACCATGCATAGAGGAACCCTGGAAAGATGATGCTCTGGAGGAACTCTGAGAAGGAAGGGCACTAAAGGAAGGACGTCCCGGATGAGAGCTGCGGGGACCCTGCCCCGAAGATGCACCACTATAAGCTGGGCGAACTGGCTGAGGAGGTCTAAATGGACGACCTCTACTGTGCTAAAACTGCCCTCTGGGAGGGGAACCACTGAAGCTACCTGATCCCCGAGGCCTCTTGTCCTGCCTCTCCTCTCGCTCCTGTCTACGAACCGACTCAATATCCCGAGCAATGTCAACAACCTGCTCGAATGTGGCGCCTGACACCCTGTCCCTAGTCATCAAAATCCGAAGCTGATACGTGAGGCCATCAACGAACCTCCTGATCCTCTCCCTATCAGTAGGGACCAACTCAGTGGCATGCTGAGCCAACTCAGAAAACTGCATCTCGTATTGTGTAACTGACAACTCTCCCTGGCGCAACTGATCAAACTGCCTGCGCTGCTCCTCCTTGTGAGACTGAGGAACATAATTCTCCAGAAAGATAGTGGAGAATTGTTGCCAGGTGAGGGGTGCTGAACCAACAGGCATACGGCTCTCTAAAGACTCCCACCAAGTAAAAGCAGCACCGGAAAACTGGAATGTAGCAAATGAGACCCCACTGGTCTCCAGAATCCCAGCGGTGCGAAGAATCCTCTGACTCCTATCTAGAAAACCCTGGGCATCCTCGCCCTCTGCACCGCTGAACGTCAGAGGCTGAAGTCTACTGAACCTCTCCAGCCTGCGTTGCTCATCCTCGTGCATGGCTGGGACCACATAGTCCTGAACTGGGGAAACCGACTAAGTTGGGACTGCCCCCGGTGTCTGTAGGCCCTGCACAACCTGCTCTGGTGTCCGGGCAGCTGGAGTGTGAGTGCCTCCCCAGGCCTGAGATGTAGCGGCAGTAGTAGACACAGCAACTGCCTGAGCCAAGCTAGTACACACTATTAGAATATGAGCCCGGGTCTCCTGAAGACCTGGAATAACGATGGGCATTGCCGGTGCCTGAGCCTGTCCTGCTGGAACACCCGCGGCGGGAACATGATCATGAATAGCAGGGGGATCAACTGGTACTGCCCTGGCTGCTGCGCGGGCTGGTCCCCTACCTCTACCACGGCCTCGACCTCTCGCGGGTCCAGCTGGTGTCTGGTCACCCTAATCAGTAGCGCGTGACCTCACCATCTGTGAGAGAATGAAACAACAGAAGTTTAGATTTCCAGAATCAATAGAATGGAACGACAGAGTTCAAGAAAATGAGATTCTTCCTAGAATTTATGTAGCCTCTCGAAGATAAGTACAGAAGTCTCTGTACCGATCCGCAAAACTCTACTAAACCTGCTCATGACCGTTGAGTCCTATGTAACCTATTTGATACCAACTTGTCACGACCCCAAAATCCTAACCGTACATGATGGATCCTATCGTGGAACTAGGCCAGCCAACTATCATAATATTACACATTTCCTTTTTGAAATTTCCCAAATAATTTATAACACTTCATAAAAAGTATATAATTTCTAAATCTTTAACAAAGCAAAACGAGCTAACAATCTATAATCATTTTCCAGGACTTGAGTAAACAGATCACGAGAATCTAAGTGGAATACTAATACTGCTAATGTCATAATACACTGTCTCAGAACATAATACTAAGTACGAAATAAGGGAAGAGAAATGGAGAAGTTGTGGACGCTGGACAGCTACCTCAAAATTCCAAATGCTGACGCCATACGAACTCAGATGGATACTTCTCAGAACCAGTACCTGGATCTGCACACAGAGGTGCAGGGAGTAATGATGAGTACGCCAACTCAGTAGTAATGAAAATAAATCACGTTTGACGATAAGAGACACACAGTAACAAAACATCAATTAACAAATAGTAAAATACTGAGTTCTTAACAGTGAATACATTTAAGCAATATCTTTAAATCCAGTTTTCCATAAATATCCCTTGAACAAGCACGACCTCCAATGTTTCATAGTAATATTTCCAAAAGTCTTAGTATAAAAGATGAAATGAATCATAATCAAAAACTCAGCAAAATATCATTATAAACTGCTCCTCGGGCCAAATCATCACTCCTAACCAGTCACTCAGCACCTCACCATCACTTAGTAACAGTCACTCAGCACCTCACAGTCACTCATGCCTCCCAATCACTTGCCACTCGGCACTCGCACTCAGTAGTTACCTGCGCTCACTGGGGGTGTACAGACTCTGGAGGCGATCCTACAGCCCAAGCGCTATAAATAGCCAAATCATGGCATCAATCACTCTGGCACTCGACTCCTCTCATATCATAAATATCCTCACAGTATTGGATCTCGGGCCCCCCTCAGTCGACACTCTCAGAATGCCACTCGGCACATAAATAAACGGGGTTTTCCACCCAAAACAGTATTTTATTTCATGAATAATAATATCAACAAATTCTGAGTGTCAAAAATAGTTCAACAAGAAAGACTTAGTTTAAATCATAATTACCACGTGAGGAATATCAGACAATAGCCCCAAGGGGTCTAAACAGATCGGTACGAGGCCCCAAACATGGCTTACAACCCAAATATATCAAAAACATGGAAATACTATTTATCATATAATGTAAAAGCAGTTTCGCAACTCAATAGTTGCCTCATAAGGAACCAATGTCCCAATTTTCCAATTTGTGCACGCCACACACTCGTCATCCAGTGGGTACGTCACTCAAAAATAGTGAAAGGATTCTAAGTCCAGAGTTTCATACCCTCAGGACAGGATTTAAAGATATTACTTACCGCAAACTAGCCTGAAAAGCTACTCTGAAATACTCTTGCCCCTCAAATCGGCTCCCGAATGCTCCGAATCTATCAAAATCAGATTTATCACATCTAAATACACTAGGGAGTTGAAACCCAATCGAACAAATATCAACATTAGGCACAATTCCCGAAATTGGCCAAAACCCGACCCCAAGCCCACATCTCGGAACTCGATAAACTTTACACCAAAATGACCCTCGTCCTCTCACGAGTATATACATATAAAGAACACTGAAATCGGAGTCCAAATGACCCCTCAAATCACCCTTAGAAGGTCTCTTAATCTCAAGCCCTAATTATCCCTTTTTTACACTGATGTTTCCCAATTTAACACCACTAATTAGGTCTTAATCACATACAATCGAGTTATGAAGTCCAAAAACCTTACCTCAATGAAGAACAATCGTTTTTCTCTTCAAAACCCCTCCAAAAGCTTGAAACCCGTATGAACAATGGTGAAAAGAAGACCAAAATTCGCTAAGTCCACTTTATATACTTTCTGCCCGGGCTTTTCGCACTTGCGGCTCTATTTCTCGCACATGTGGACCGCTCATGCGGTCAAATCCACCGCACCTACGACATTCATTCAACGGACCCCAATCTCGCACCTGCGGCTCGCAGATGCGGCCAAATCAACCTCTTCTGCGATTCTTCCTCTATGGGTCTCAGAACCCGCACCTGCGACCACTCTCACCGCTTCAGCGGCTCGCACCTGTGGTCCCCCATCCGCAAGTGCGGTCACACCAGTAAAAGAACACCAGCAGCTGATGTTGCACATTTCAATTCAAAAAATCCCCTTTAACCATCCGAAATCAATCCCGATCCCCTAGGGACCCCAACCAAACATACCAACACATCATAAATGATCATCCAGACTTAGTCGCACCCTCAGAACACTCAAAATAACATCAAAACACAAAAATCACATCAAATTCAAGCCTATGAACTTTGAAATTCCTAAATTCCACCAACGATGCCGAAACCAACCAAAATACATCTGATTGACCTCAAATTTTGCACACATATCTAAAATGACATTACAAACCTACTCCAAATGTCGGAATTCCATTCTGACCCCGATAGCTTATTTTCCACTGCCGACAGGAAATTACCAAAAACTAACTTTCGCCAATTCAAGCCTAATTCTACACCGGACATCGAAAATACATTCCGAACACACTCCTAAGTCCCAAATCACCTGACAAAGCTATCCGAGCCATAAAATCTGCATTCTGAGTCGTTTACCAATACGTCAATTCCAATTGACTTTTCCAACTATAAGGCTACTTTTAGAGACTAAGTGTCTCAATTCTCACTACAACCATTCCGAACCCGAGCCAACCGACTCCAACACATCATAAACTGTATAACCAATGTATGACAAGGCAAAAACAGTAATAATAATTCAGATTCTACGGAACGACTGGCCGTGTCGTTACAATAATGTATACAAATAGCTAAGAAATGATAAAAATTGATATTTATGGATAAAAATGATTTAAAATAATTACTTAATATTATAAAAATATCAAAGGTCATTTTCTTGTGAAATAAAGTAATTATACCCATATCGGTTATTATTTCAAAGTTATTGTAATTATAACCTTAGAAATATAAATGTGGTTGTTCATGAAATAATTAAAGCTTAATGTAAATATAAATGATAAAATTAAGCAATAAAATTGTTATAAAATTATTTGATCAATTAGTAATTATTTATATGATAAAATATTGGGGTAATCTAATTTAAAAATTCTTTTAAAATGCAGAAGATTATGGAAAAATATTAATTAATGCTCATGCATTATTTTGAAGATATATATGCATTTTAAAAATAATATAGGGAAAAATTGGATATCAATAGTCAGATTGTGTGCAACAAAGAGAGATCGTAGCTGGAGGAATCCATGTGCTAAACTTGCATGGAAGGAAAAAGTCGAGGAGGTGGAAACAAATAAGGAAACCAAATCAAATTGGGAGAGATTTTTATTAACTAAAATATTTTAGGTATTAGAGTAAATGGAGAAGCATTTCAGCCACCCTCATACCTATATAAAGAAAACAATTGCTTCAGCCTACAACTAACACTATTCACACAAATAAAATATTTACTTTTAAAAATAGCAATTACGGCAAGAAGTTGCTCTCAAAGGATTCAAGCTGCTCAACTAAAGAACTTGTTCCAAAAGATGAAGCTACCCAGTTCTTTAGCTGTTAGGTTTTGCCTATTGTTCTTGAATTGTAATCTATTTGCTTTTGAGAAGCGTAATAATAGGTTAGCATAAAAATATTGAAGTTCTTATTTGACTTTCTAGACTAGAGTTAATTTAAAAAGGGACCGTGTAACGACTCGGTCAGTCATTTGTATATTTGAGCCTCGTTCCCCTGTTTGATGTTTCCCATATGTTTGATTTTTTTGTGTAACTTGTGGGGATGGTTGGTTTGGTTCCGGAAAGATTTTGGAGTGAATTAGACCACTTAGTTCCATTGTTGGAAGCTTAAGTTAAAAGAGTTGATCAAGTTTGACTTTTATGTAAACGACCTCGGATTGGTGATTTGATGGTTCCAGTAGGTTCATACGATAATTTTGGTCATAGGAGTATGTTAGGATTCATATTTGGAGGTTTCTAGTATGTTTTGGCTCTATTTATTAGAAGTTATCAATTTGATGGTTTAGAGAGTTCATGGGTTTGACCGGGAGTTGATTTTAATGATCTCAAAATCGGATTGTGGTGGTTCTGAGACTTGGAATAGGTTTGTTTTGTTATTTGGGACTTGTGTGCATAGTTTTTATGTAATCCAGATTGGTTAGGCTTGAATCAGATGCTTGGTTTGAGGTTTGGAAGTTTGAACTTAAGAGAAGTTCAATTTGTGGTTTGACCTTCTATTTGTAGATGTGATGATATTGCATGTGCTTGGAGATTTTAGATAGGTTCAGACAGTTTTTATGGACTTGTTGTTGTGATTTGACGAGGTCCCGAGTGGCTCAGGTGAGTTTCAGACCACCCAGAGCATTGTTGGAATTGCAGATTTTGCTGGTGTGAGGTTCTTCATCGCGATCGCATAGCGTATTTTAAAGCTTGGAAAAGATTGTTCTCCGTGTCTGCAACAATGGGGTCGCGTTCGCGATTGGTGTGGCGGATTGGATTTTGTGTTCGCACCTTGGTGGTTGCATTATCATAGTAGTGAGGAAGGGTGGGAGTTGGTAGGAGCTTGGCCTTCGCGATCGCGTGAAAGGGCTTGCGTTCACATAGGCTGGGGCGGCTGTGCATCGCGTTTGAAAGGGTGAAGCCGTGTTCGTGAAGGGTTATTTGAGGCAACGACATTTTGTGCTTCGCGAATGCGAGGCAGTGACCGTGTTCGCGAAAGGTATCGCTGGGCAGAACACTCGAGTGTTATATTTCATAATTTTACCCCATTCTGTCATCTTTTGAAACCTAGACTTGGAGAAGGTTGATTTTCGAAGAGGATTTTCACACAAGGAAAAAGGGTAAGTGATTTCTACTTGATTTAGATATCATATCACATTTTCCCATGGATTATTACACATAGATTATGGGATTTGAAAGAGAAATTTGGAGGTTTTAACTATGATTTTGGAGAGCGTAAATTGGAGATTTGGGAGCCGATTTGGACTCGATTTTAGAATCTAACAACATATTTGGACTCGTGGGATTATGAGTAGTCAAGATCTACCCCTTGACTCAGGTTATAACCATGTGGGCCCTGATTGACTTTTATTGACTTTTGAGAAATTGATTAAAGATTGAAGCTTTATTGTTTGGAATTGATTCCTATGACTTTGTTTGACGTTATTGAGTTGTATTTGACTGGATTTGATTCATTTGGAGGTCTATTTGAAAGGGAAGGCTATTTTGGAAAGTTGAAGACTATCGGGTGGAAGTAAGTCTTTTATCTATCCTTGTAAGAGGGAATTCTCCCCATAGATAATCTATTGGCTACCTGTTGCTCGATTTAGGAGCCACGTATATGCGAGGTGACTAGCATATATACGTATCTAGGTTGTCCATATCCGATAAATATTTGGTATAAGATTATGCCTTGTTTTGACTATGTGAAATTTTCATTTATGTTTTACTGATTCTATGACTATATGATTGTCACGACCCATGACATGTATTGCATGTTTTAGGCCTAAGCCCGCATGGATTTGTCTTTCTAGCTACGCCACCTTGATCCCTAAAAGCACGCATATCATGTGAACTTGTGACATGCCTTATAAAATACTTTTCACTTTCAACTCCCATTCCGAGTTGGGATTCCTCTAAGGTGACATGTGCACTTCTTCTTTAGAGCTTGCTAACCTAGACGTCCGCCAGTCCTGCTTGACCCGTCCTCATCAGCCCTCCCTCTATCATGGGCATAACATTTACCCCCCCCCTCCTCCCCCCCCCCCCCCC
Source organism: Nicotiana undulata (assembly GCA_005239495.1). Lineage (NCBI taxonomy): Eukaryota > Viridiplantae > Streptophyta > Magnoliopsida > Solanales > Solanaceae > Nicotiana > Nicotiana undulata. Next base: position 82,378 of record MDKH01028866.1, read on the forward strand.
CCCCCCCCCCCCTCCCCCCCCCCCCCTCCCCACCCTCGCGACTCAGCTTTCTCGTCGAGGTTTGTCCCACCACCTTTTCAAAGATGTGAGATTTGCCTAAACTCAGTTGGTTGGTGAGGTTTGCCTCATCATCATACTAAGGGAGATTCGGCTCCGACACCATATTTGTCATGCCCCAAGCCTATGGCATGTATTGCCCGCTATGGTCTTAATCCCACACGAATTGTCTTTCGGGCTACGCCAACCCGAGTCCTAAAAGCGCGCGTACTATGTAAACTTGTGTCATGCCTTATAAAGCACTTCAGTTTTCTCTTCCTTTCAGATATGGAATTCACCTAAGGTTACATGTGCCTCATTCTTCAAAAGCTTGCCAGCCTAGAAGCCTGTCCGTCCTACTTGACTCGCGCTCATCGGCCCAACCTCGTCATCCGGTTCTAGGAGCTGACTGTAGGAATACTAAGTCTTCTAGTCATAATTTATCTTATGCTCACCCCGTGAGGCTAATAGGATGATACAACTATTAGCTATTCGAATAGGAACGGAAAGACTTCTAATTTACGTACACCTTGCTTAACTGACTCGTATATGTTAGCTACCAAACTCGTAATTCACAGCAGCACGAGTCTTAACGTAGCTTCTAGATGTTTTCTGGAGTTGCAATATATTTTCTTTCTTATAAGCTTATTCCTTGTCCAAATGTTCGCCTACGTGGATTATCATTAACCAAATCAACATTAAAATGTTGGTAAATTATTTATTTATTCATAAAGGAATTAATGTCCACCCCACACAAAAAAAGTTTATTTTTTTTACTTTTTTTTTTTTGTAGTTTTTAAATTTCTAATTTTCGTTTTTCTGCACCCCCACCCTCAGTCACCCCACAGTCCTCCCCCTGTCACGACCCAAATTCCCACCCTTTAGGTCGTGACTGTGCCTAACGTTGAACCCGCTAGGCC
>ML267865.1:0-14462 GCA_005239495.1 Nicotiana undulata
CCCCCCCCCTCCCCAAAAAAAATCCAACAACCCTTTTTCCTCTCCTCCCCCTTCCCACTCGTTTTCCCTTCCCCCCAACAAAGAAAAAACTCGTCACCCTCACCATCTTCCCCCCAAGGTCCACCATTGTCATCTTCTCCAAGTATGTTTTCTTATTTTCTCTGTTTCCTTTTGTAATTTTTACCTTTTACTTGATTATTTTGTCGCTCTTAGTTATTATTATACAATAGTTGTTACCCACTAAGTTATGTGTTGTTTTATGGTGGGTGTGGCCACTTTTAGGTTGATTTTGTGATCGGTGGTTGTGTGTTCAATGTTAGTATCATCTTGTGTGGGGTGGGGTAGTTAATGTGGCATGGGTGTTGCCCTAGACGATGATTTAATTTGTTTTGGGGGCCTATGTGGGTCGTTTGTGGTCATACTTGGTGGATATCACTGTTGTAGGGGCTTACGTGGGGTGGTATGTTTAAATTTGAAGCACATGTAGTATGTTGGGGGCTTGTATTGTATGTTTTAATATGGGTGCCCCCTTCATGTTGTGCATTGGCCTTGCGTGGCGAGTTTGGGTTGTTTGGTGCCAGCGGGTGGTGAAGTCTGAGTACCCACCCGACTAGCCCCTTGCTAGGCTTCTCCTAATTGTGTCCCTCTCTAGTTGCAGGAATCATGGCCCCCCAAAAGTGCAGAAGCACTGGCAGCACCTCTTCAGCGCCTACTTGGGACGAAACCCGTTTTCTGTCCCAGGAGGCAGAGGACCGATTCAATGCAAAAGATGCCAAAATTTGTGTCCATGAAGTACCCGTAGACCCAGCAGCCCTCCAAGTTGATAGCCCCGCCATGTATGAGGATATCTGGCAGCGAGGGTTGGGATTTTTGTTTGAGGAGTCGGAGACAGCCAACATAATGATGGTTCGGGAGTTCTACGCGAACTGCCCGGAACATATGTGCCACTCGGTCATTGTTAGGGTCAAGGTGGTGGACGCCTTCATGGCGAGAATTCATCACGTTTACAGGATACCACAGTTCACCGGCGAAGTCGATTACTACCAGGCCCATCAATCTCCATCAGTGAATTGGAACATGCTTGTTGAATTTATCTTCCTGGGTGGTCAGCCTCTCTGGGTGTAGGAGAACATTACACTCCATTCTAGTTCTTTCACTTGGGAGGCCAAGTGCTGGTTCACCGTGATTTGTAGCCGGTTCTTACCCTCTAGCAACAATACTGATGTGAATGGCATGCGGGCGTTGTTGGTCTGGTGCTTCGTCAATAGGATGGACTTCGATGCTTCCCGTATCAATAGAATGATGGCGTGGTTCCGCGCAATTGGGAGGGCTTGCAACATGGACCCCTATTTCGTCTCCGACTACGAGTGAATTCCAGGGAAGTTTCCTTACCCCTCGGTGCTTTTATTGTGATTTGTCATGAGGACATGCCATAGTTTTTTGTGTGGGGTGGGAGACTGTTTTATTGTTGTTGTATGAATGTAGATGTAAGTTGTTTTGTTTGTTTTTCTGTTCTTTTCTTTTTGTGTATATTGTGTCTTTAATTGTGTTTTGTATCACCGACTTGGCCTGACGATGGACACTGTTCGACGTGTTTCTTGAGGGCTAAAGTCGTAAAAAATATATATATATATAAAAGAAATGTAGGAGACTCTCCCTGATGACGGACCACTTAGACAGTATTCTTGAGGGAAGTAGTCTAACAAAAAGACCAAAAATTTTTTTTTTTTAGGTAGTGTAATAACTCCCCCTTGGTTTTTCTTTTGACCACGGTTCTTTTCCAAGGGTTTATCTTGAACCGGGTTAGGTATATTTTTTCTTTTTAGGACTTTTTAGAACCCTCCTAGGCAAAGATGGTTAAGGGCGAGAATGCATCCCTCAGTGTACATACCTGCAAACAATCAAAAAGAACTCGAGGGTGCGACGCTTAAGCTCACTTGTAGACTCCTAATTTTTATGCCTTAATTTTGCACACGTTGTCTAACTTGAATGCTCACTTGAGTGTGTTGATGAACTACTTCGGAATGGATTATGTGCCAAGTGTGTGTGAGGTAGTACATCTTATTCTATGTCTGCATGTGATACCAAGAACTTGCCCTTTGTGTGTACGAAGCGAAATAGTAGTTTTGTTCAGTCTTAGAAGTGATATAGACGTTTCTTTGTTGAGCCAGATATGTGTATTTTATCCGCCTAATTGATATGTATCGTAGTTAACCCCTTTGAGCCTGTAATACTGTTTCTTTGGCAACCACATTACAAGCCTTACCCAATTGTTTGAATGTATTATCTATTTGGACCTTTTAACCTCTCATGAGCACTTGAAGTGTTATGAATTATGTAAAAGTTAAAGTGTGGGGTGGTTGGTTTGGCTTTTGAGTGGAACTAATGAAATAAGGAGAAAGGTGCACTGTTTTGAAAAAAGTAAGAGTCACTTGAAAAAAAAAAGAGAGGAAAAAATAGTTGTATTGATGAAAAAAAATGATATTCATTGATAAGTGGTGACTCTTGTTGTAATTGTGCTTAAAGAAGTATGGGGTAATAATATTGATGTAAAGGTGGAGTTTGGTTTGACATAAGTATGGGGTTTGAATGTTAAAGTATATGTATTAAAGTGCTTAGGGAGGTGTAGTCACTCTTATATCTAATTGTTTCCTACCCGTCCCGCAGCCTACATTACAACCAAATAAAGTCCTACTTGATCCTAGACTGAATGAGATCTATTAGTAGAGTATTACACTACGGGCAAGCCTATGGTGTATCTGTGTGGCATGTGAATGTTCTTTGTTGAGAGTGAGTGAATTCTTTCCATCCAAAGTTCCTGTTCTCTGTGATTTTATATTTGTGGAACTTCTCTCAAATGTGTGATGTGAGGGCATGCAATTCAGGAAGAAAAGGTGAATCTTCACCTCTATCTAGAGTACTTAAAGTAAGCAAAAGTGTGGCATGGTATTAGAGTCTTCACTTCAGGTGGGGTTGTTGCACAACTTGGAGTGTTCTTGTAAAATGGAAGGTGCGGCATAAAGGGGTGGTGCATTAGAAAATTAGGCCTAAAAGAGTGGTTTAATTAATTGCTCGAGGACAGGCAAAGTTTAAGTGTGGGGTGTTGATAATAGGTGAATTATACTATAATTAGGCCCCTAATGAACCACATTTTGTATTGCTTTTAATATAAATATTGATAACAAAAGGCTCTAATTAATGCTTTTCATGTATTGCAGGTTATATATCACAAGAAGAGAACTTTGGAGCATTTTTGGAATCAATTATGGGAAAAGGAGGCCAATCAAATAATACCCATGAAGTGCACCAAATAATCAAGCAACGTAAAGAGCTGAAGGTCGACCGCGGTGGAGCAAGACAGATTCAGGGAACAAAGCTGGCCGCGGTGCTGGCGCGACCGCGGCGGGACACGCAAACTTCAGGGATTAATTTTCAAAACACGGGATTTTAAGCCCCAAACACTATATAAACATAGGAGTCCGCCCAAGAGAAGGATGATTGAATTTTTGGGAGCAGCAAAGTTAAGAAAAACAATTAGTAGAAGGGATTCATTCAATTATTTTTCATCCTTTCCAACAACTCTTGATTGTATGTTGAAAAATACAATATTTTGTGATTGTTTGAATATGTGTGGCTAAGAACCCAATTATTCTAGGGTCATGGGCAAAACATGAATGTTCTTTTCAAGGCTTAAAGTGAAAAAGTTGGTTTTATCATATGAGGTTGTTTGTTTGATTCTGTTCTTAATTATTTTACTGTGTAGCTAACAATGAAATACTATATACGAATCTAGAGTTGAACTCGAAAGTGGGAACTCTAGATTACATATAGAATTAAACAGAGCAAGTTCTTGAACCCGGGCATCAGGGAACGGATTCGCAATTAGGATAGACATATACCTAATTGCCTTGCTCGGTTGAAATACACGAAGTGTAATTGCATTCTTGTTAATCTTGGTTCCATAGACATATAGGCATTGAGTTAACTTGAATAGGCGAGTAAGAAGTCGAAAGATTCTTATGAGTAATATAAAACCTGTCAATCAACAATCCAGATAATTNGTTGAAATACACGAAGTGTAATTGCATTCTTGTTAATCTTGGTTCCATAGACATATAGGCATTGAGTTAACTTGAATAGGCGAGTAAGAATTCGAATGATTCTTATGAGTAATATAAAACCTGTCAATCAACAATCTAGATAATTCAACTAGTTAATTAAGGCCAAGAACATAACTTGATTGCTAAGTAGCCGTGACCCTGGAATATCTTCTCCTATTGATTGTTAAACCGAAGTTGTTGTCTGTTAGTTGATTCTGTAGTTAATTAATTACTTGGTATTCTTTTAGGTAGTAAATTAAATCATCATATTTCTTGTGATAAATTCGTTGAACTGATAAGTTAATTAAGTTGATCTTGTCAAAAGCTAATCATAAGTCCTTGTGGGTTCGACATCCGACTTTCTAGTCACTTTATTACTTGACGACCACGTATACTTGCGTGAGTGTGTTTGGTCCCAACAATTCTCGATTCCTTAGGGTCCGATGGGAGCTTCCTGTTTTTTAGATACTCGATATATTTATTCCTCTAATTTCGTCACCTTTGACTGATGACACCAAATTTGCGAGGACGTCGGCATCACTGTTGTGTTCTCGAGGTATATGCTGCAGGGTCCGTTATTTAACCCGATGTAGCGTTACCTGCAATTTGTCCAAGTACCTTTGCATTCGATCCTCTCTAAACTCGAAGGTTCTGTTGACTTGGTTTACCACAAGCAGGGAGTAACAATTGGCCTCGATGACCTCTGTTCCCAAGCTTTTAGCTAGTTCGAGACCTACAATCATGGCCTTATACTCGGCCTCATTGTTAGTCAACTTAGAAGTTCTGATAGATTGTCTAACTCTTTACATTCGAAGCGCCATATGTAAAAAGGGTCCACACCCCCGAAGATGTACCTGTTTTTAACAAAAGTTCCTTTTCAACCTCAAGTACGAGGGCTAGCGTGAAGTTTTCCACGAAGTCTGCTATGATTTGAGACTTGATGGACGTTCGGGGTTGTTACTCGATATCATACCCACTGAGTTCGACGGCCCATTTCGCCAATCAGCCCGAGAGTTTTGGCTTATGTAAAATATTACGAAGAGGATTGTCAGGACCCGATTTATCCTCCGAAAGGCGTCGTGACGGAACCTAGTCTACGACTAGGTAAGCCTAAATTTATGGATAGAACTTAACAAATTACGATAAAAGAAAAGACAAGAAAGGAAAAGTCTAGATAAGCATAACATCGCCGCTCGGCATGTACAATATATATACCCAAGACTCGGATTGTCACAACACAGTCACAAGCTTCTATACTATTATAGCTCTATTGAAATCCGGAAAAGAAAATACATAGCAAGTATCCCTATAAGATGGAATGGAAGGTGACTCAGAGGATTCGGCGGACGCGGCAGAAATACCTTATGGTCTCCCCAATGAAGCTGCAATGACATATAGCCACGCGGCTGAGAACTCGAACCTGGATCTGCACACGAAAAATATGTGCAGGAAAGGGAATGAGTACACCACATTTGGTACCCAGTAAGTGTCAAGCCTAGCCCCAGTCAAGTAGTGACGAGGTCATGTTAAGACTCTACTGGATTTATAAATAAATCAATTTAAACAGTACTAAAGAAGCAATTTTTATAGTAAGAAGTTAAGAGAATAATCTGGAAATAAACAGTAAAAATAGAGCCCCGGCTCGGCACAACGGATCACAAGTGGAATCTCCCGGGATACCGTCCTGTAGTCCCCAATTTAAATATGCAGTGCTGGGGGGGGGGGGGTTCTCCCAGAATACGTCCGTACTCCCCAATTTAAATATGTAGAACATGGGGGATCTCCAAGAATACGTCCGTAGTCCCCAATTTAAATATGCGATGCGGAATGAAATGAACAACAAATAAGCATCAATTTAGACAGTCCATCTAATCACAGGTAGGAAAACAGAGAAAAGCTATCTAAACCATGGCGCACGGAAAGTCAGATAAGCAATTTAATATGAAAACATATATACATGCTTCCCTAATTTAAGATGAACAAGTTAACACATTGAAACAATTTAAACACATTGAAGCAATTTAATAGAAGAAAAATAATTTTTATAATTTTTAAGGAAAAAGGTATTTTTTTGCAAGAATGGCCCCTATACGTACTCATCACCTCACGTACACGGTGTGATGTTTTATACTTTAATACCACACAAGAGGGGAGGGGGGTGATTTGTGTGGTGTCCAATTTTCTAGTGTTGTCTCAATAGAAGAACCTGGTTCTTCTTGATGTTCCAACTTCTACTGATGCAGAATAATAAATGCAGTAAAGTAAAAACACAGAGATTTTTACGTGGAAAAATCTGGCTCAAAAGGTGAAAAAATCACGACCTACTACCCAGTAGGATTTTTCCCAAACTCTTCACTACAACTCTGAGCCAAACAGCATTTAAAAAATAAACTCTTTTGTAAACCTAGGACTAACTCTAATCCCTTTGTGGCAAACTAGCCTCTATCTAATTGCGACAATCTTCAAGTTAACTCTAACTTGAACAGAGTGTACCTATTACAATTGCTTCTAATAAAGCTGAAAGATACAATATTAAATTACCTACTACAACCAACTAGACTAGAGACAAACAGATGGAGCCGGTTCTTCTAGCTGGTTAGTAGCCTTTGTGTCGCACAAGGATTCTGCTTGCAAAATAACTCTGGGAATTTTTCTTTCAATTCTTGTTTCACTTCTGCCTTTGTGCGATCAGAATTCAGCAGGAATGCTTCAACATTATATAGCGCTAGTAGTTGAGATGTTCTTGTTTAGTTCTAATGCAACTCTTCCTTGGTAGAAGAGTTTGTGTTTATCTCAACTTCTTCCCTTTGATATTGTCCTTGATGAACTCGAACTCTAACCTCTTATCAATTTGCAACCTTTTCGCATTAGGAGACAACCTCTTGGTTCATGGATAATTCACAATCACGTTTATCTCCTGTACATAGATGGTTCTTGTGCCAATGGAACTGTTCAAGTATGTTTGCCCTGATGGACCTGGTTCAACTGGGTAGACATTTGTCAATCCGCAAAGACATTTGTCAATCTTCAAAACCATGCAGTGACTTGGGTCAACAAATTCCCCCTTTTTGATGATGACAAACTCTGTGCTTAACCCTGTATACACTTCAAACACTTTGTATGGTTTTAAGCTTTTATCATAGAGAGACCAGGTTCATTAGGTTATAAATATCACAACAGTTTGAAATTTGAAAAGCACATTTCTTACCCCTTTTGGCATCATCGAAAATTTACAAATGATAAACTTACCAGAGTTGATTAACAATTACTCATGGCCATTGAGGCAACTGCAAGTGCAAACAATATTTAATCATCAAAAGAAACCAATAAATGTAAGTTATGTAAGAAACTGAGACAAAGTCAATAACTAACAGAAGCAGAATTCATTTATTAGTCAGTAATCAAACACCATACACAAAAAGAACTAAAAAAAGTCATAACCATGAGCAAAACATAAAAAAAACACAGAACAAATCCTAAACTGGGCAATGAGGGTGTTTTGGTGGCTCTGGACACCCTAAGGTTGGGTTCTTGTCTTGAATGAGAGATTGCATTTGTTGAAGAACACCTTCATTTTTCTCAATATCCCTTGCTAGTTCAACTCTGAGAGCATCCCGCTTATATTCCACCTCATGAAGGCGAGATTTCAATCTAAGGATCTTCGCATCCTTTATCTCTCCTTCCTGAACCAATGACCTGACTTTGCTATTGACTGGTTGCTTCCTAGATGGACCAGGTTCATCCTCAGGAACATTGACAAGATAATCACATGTCAGCAAAGTGTTCTTCCCAAAATAATCCTTATCATTAGCCATCTCAGCTTTCTTCACATGAACCTCAAAGTGGGCAAGCACAGCCGTTAGAATAAAGCCATAAGGAATAGCATGTGCTTTGGTTCCATTTACAACTATGTCCAAGAGCTGAATGTTGAAAGCTGGCCAGTTAATATGCTTACCTCTATACAAGCATTGCATTAGCGTTAAGTCCATATAGCTTGCAATGTGCCTTCTCTCTTGTCTTGGCAGCAGGAATTTGATCACAAATTCAAAGAACAAATTGTTATGGGGCGTCATTTCCACTGGGTTGGGCTCAGGTTCCTCCTCATTTTTACAAAAGAGTCTGGTGATGTTGAGAGTTGAGGCCATTCCATCAAGACTAGGCCATCTTTGCCTAGTGTAATCATCGTAGCCCTCAGCAGGTATATTCAGAATCTCTCCCAGTTCCTTTCCATAAAAAAATTTCTGAATTCTTTTGACTATGCAGGTCACCCTGCCATTCTTGACACTTGCATTGGCCATAAACTCCACCAGTTCGTTCCTTGCCAGCCTTCCTTCAAGGTGAAGAATCATGTTCTTCCACCCTTGTGCATCCATCACATCTATCAAGAAGATCATTCCGGATTCTTCCAGATCTTTCACCAACTTTCCCTTAAGAATTGTACGCTTGCCAAACAAGGTGAGTTTGTCAGATTTCTCACCAAACATCTCCTCATCTCATCCACTCCATTCTTTTTCTTCTTCTTCAACAACCTTCACTTTCTTGACATTAGACCTAGTCCTTTTTGTTGTGGTTGAGGGTGTGGCAGGCACAACAGCTGACTTCTTGGAAGAAGCCTTAGCCTTCTTGGTTTTAGGTATCTCTACCACAACTGGAGCATGCTGCTCCTCAGGATGGACCAGGTCCATCGTATTATCATCAAGAATAACAGCCTCAATAGGCTCTCCTACCTTCGCCTTTCCCTTGGCAGCCTTCCTTTTCTTGCTCTCTCTCAGAGCCCTTTCCAACTCTTCTTCTCCTTGTCGAATAATACTTCGTGTAGCATGCACTTTTGGGGCAGGAGCATCAACAGATACAGAAGCTTTCCTTTTCTTTGGAGGAACTGGGGTAGTGACTTTATTGAACTTTTGAGTTCTCTTCTTTTTGGGGTTATGAGACTCCCCCAACTTCCTTAGCATCTCAGCCAATGTCTCCTCGATAGATGAAATAGGTTTATCTGCCGATTTTTGTAAGCTCTCTAGACCTGATGCTGCTTCCTTAGCAACACTTCCCCCTAAATTTGTGACACTTTCTTCAACCATCTCAGGAACGGGACCACAAATAGCCAAAGTGGTACCGTCTTTCCCAGATCCCCTTACAAAACCACATTCTCCCTCTTTCTCAAGAATTTTATTTTCCCCAATTTTCTCTGCCTATCCGGCACTTCAACATCAACAACTGACCCAACCAACACAAACCTGTTTTCAGTAGTAGCAGTTTCAGAATCAACTTCAAGATTACCTTACTCAGAACTGGATGAACGTGGTGCTTCATCCTCATTAGCGAATTTGAAGGATTCACTTGAAGATTCAGACTCAGGAACCTCGCTGGCTTTAAGAATTTCCTCCAAGCATTTTGCACGAGATCCAGAAGCCCCTGATTTCCTGGCAAACATTTTCACCCTACGTGCCCTAGGGGCTGGAGTGGGGTTGGGTGTAGGTTCAGGAGTAGGCTCAAGAACTGGAGGGTTTTGGGGGGTTGTAGATCTGGCTGGTGAATGTGAATTATACACTGATGGAGAATTAGAACTAGAATCACCGTCCTTATAATCATCGGCGGAGGAGGAAGATGAAACAGAGGGTGGTGAAGACATTGTTATGAATAGTTTTTGGAAGAGAAGAGAGTTGATCAGTTTTGGTTTGAGAAGAATGATGAACTTGGTTCGACTTGTTATGTTATTAAGAGGGGAGGTAATGATTGCCCTTTTATAAGATGTGGCTATGAATTATACAACGGTCAGACTTAGTAATCAAGTGGAAGTCTAAACGCTGTAGGACTGTCATTGATTAGACGGTTAGGAATCCCCTAAATCTAGGCTAGTTAAGTAGCGATGGGACTTCTTGGAACGGGTTCATTTTGGGATAAGTACAAAGAATTTGAAACGAACCAAATATAGATGGAGTCCTGATCGTGTGTGACTGTAATTAATTCAATAAGTGTATGGAGATGAGCACGTACCTTATCCGTCAAATGAACCAGCAGCGATGAACCAGGTTCATTGTGTTAGAGTATTTAGATATGCCTCAATTTACAAAGATATAAAAACATCATTAGCAACCATGGAATCATATTAATACATGGCAAGAGAGTATGGCCGTAAAGTCATGATACTGAGCAATGATTAGTCTGGTTGATTATCTATGTTAGTGTTTCTAGCCAAATTATTTTTTTCATTTTTCAATTTTTTTTTTTATTTTTTTTCTAATTAGGTGATGTTAATCATCCCTAATTCAAGCCGGTTTCTCTCAAAATGCTCCCTACTCAGTGCTTTAGTAAAGATATCTGCAATTTTCTTGACAGTAGCACAAAATTCAATTGTGATCATTCATTTTTCATAGTTATCTCTATGGAAGTGGTGTCTAACATCTATGTGCTTAGTTCTCTTATGAAGAACCGGGTTCTTGGTCATACTAATTGCACTAGTGTTATCACAGAAAATAAGAATGCATCCCACATCTATACCAAAGTCCATGAGTTGTTTCTTGATCCACAACAACTGAGCACAGCATGAGGCTGCAGCCACATACTCAGCCTCAGCAGAAGACAAAGCTACTGTATTTTGTTTCTTGGTGCCCCAAGACACAAGGAAGGAGCCCAAAAAGTGAGCCATGCCTGAAGTACTTTTCCTGTCAACCAAGAAACTTGCATAATCAGCATCAGAATATCCTACAAGGTCGAAATTACTACCTTTAGGATACAAAAAGCACAAATCAGTGGTGCCTTTCAGATATCTCAAAATTCTCTTCACTGTAGTTAGGTGGGATTTCTTTGAATTTTCCTGAAACCTAACACACAGTCCTACACTGAACACAATAGCATGTCTACTGGCAGTGAGATATAATAGAGACCCAATCATCCCTCTGAATAGCTTTTGATAAACGGATGAACCAGGTTCATCTGTATCCAATTCTGTAGTTGTGGCTAAGGGGGTGTCTATTTCCTTTGAGTCTTCCATTTTAAATTACTCGAGCAATTCTTTCACCTACTTTTGTTGATGGATCATTGTTCCATTTGAGTTTTGCTTGATTTACAAGCCTAAGAAGAAGTTTATCTCACCCATCATACTCATCTCAAACTCACTCCCCATAAGTATAGCAAATTCCTTACTCAATTTTTCAGAAGTCACCCCAAATATGATATCATCCACATAAATTTGCACAACCATGAGTTTTTTACCCTTTTCCTTTAAGAACAAGGTGCTGTCTATTTTGCCTCGTTTGTACCCATGTTCTAGAAGGAATTTTGATAGACGCTCATACCATGCTCTAGGTGATTATTTGAGACCATAAAGAGCCTGGTCAAGTTTGTATACGTGGTCAGGTGACTCCTTGCTTTCAAAACCTGGAGGTTGTTTGACAAATACATCTTCCTTCAGATAGCCATTGAGAAAGGCACTGGTAACATCCATCTAATGGAGAGTGAATTCCATGTGTGCAGCAAATTCTATAAGAAGTCTGATTTCCTCCAGTCTTGCCATAGGGGAAAAGGTCCTATCATAGTCAATTCCCTCTTCTTGATGTATCCTTGAACAACCAGTCTAGCCTTGTTTCTTGTAACAATTCCATCCTCATCGAGCTTGTTCCTGAAGACCCACTTTGTGCCAATTACTGATCTGTCTAGTGGTCTGGGTACTAAGTTCCATACTAGACTTCTTTAAAATTAATCCAGCTATTCTTGCATGGCATTTACCCAGTCAGCATCCTGTAGGGCTTCACCAATATTCTTTGGTTCAATCAAGGATAGAAAGGCATCAAACGCACACAGGGTTTTCAAGGAGGATCTTGTTTTGATTCCAGATGTCAAATCTGTTATGATGTTCTCTAGAGGGTGAGAACTCTGGTATCTGTGTGGTTTGAGCACCAACTGTTCACTTCTATATAGTTCCATGGTGTCTTATTGTTGTGGAACAAGATCAGGGCCAGGGTGCACATGTTGAGTTCCCCATGTCATGTTGCTTGGGGTAGTTGAACCTGGTCCATCACTTGTTCCATCTTCTATATTTGCTTCAATGTGTTCACTGCTTCTCACCAGTCCAAGATCCTCGTCTTCTGGTTCTTGTCTCTCAGAAAGAGTGTTAGTTTCATCAAAGACAACATCCACACTCTCTTCTACACACATAGTTCTTTTATTGTACACTTTATAAGCTTTTCTATGTGATGAATATCCCAAGAATACTCCCTCATCACTTCTGGGATCAAATTTACCTAGGGAATCTTTTCCTTTATTGTGCACAAAGCACTTGCATTCGAAATCCCTAAGGTGGGATATGTTGGGTTTTCTCCTTTTAAGTAAATCATAAGGAGTTTTCTCTACCAGAGGCCTGGTCATGCATCTAGTTATTATGTAGCATGCAGTATTTATTTCTTCTGCCCAACAGCTGTGGGGTAGTTTGCTATAAAGAAGCATGGTTCTTGCCATGTCTTCAAGAGTTCTATTCTTTCTTTCAACAACCCCATTTTTCTGTGGGGTTCTAGGAGTAGAAAAGTTGTGATTGATACCATGTTCATCACAGAACTCAGCAAATTTTGCATTCTCAAATTCAGTACCATGATCAGATCTAATTGATGCTAGTTGATTTTCTAACTGATTTTGAGTTTTCTTAACAAATGAGGTGAACATATCAAATGCTTCATCCTTAGATGTCAGAAACAAGGTCCAAGTGAACCTCTAACAGTCATCAACTAGCACCATTACATATTTCTTACCACCTTTGCTCAGAGTTCTCATAGGACCACATAGGTCCATATGAACCAGTTCCAACGTCTTGGTGGTACTGACCATTTTCTTACTTTTGAAAGAAGATCTTACCTGCTTCCCCCTTGCACATGCCTCACAAACTTTGTCTTCCTTGAACTTAATGTTAGGAAGCCCTACCACTAAGTCTTTAGAGACTAGTTTGTTTAGCTGATTTAGACTTGCGTGACCAAGTATTTTGTGCCACAGGAGGGGATCATTGTCCAACACACTTAAGCAAGTGAGTTCATTTTCAGACAGTGTGGACAAGTCTATGACATATATATTGTTCATTCTTTTTCCTACAAAACAATCTTGTCAGTAAGCAGGTTGATCACAAAACATTTTGTGGAAGTGAAAGCAACAAGGCTACCTCTGTCACACAATTGTGACACACTGATCAGGCTATATTTCAAGCCATCTATCAGGTACACATGTTCGATGGAACGTGTGTCATCCTTACCTACCTTGCCAACCCCAATAATTTCACCTTTCTTTCCATTTCAAAAAGAGACATTTCCTCATTTGAGGCTTTCAAGTGAAAGGAACTGTTCCTTGTTCCCTGTCATATGCTTTTAGCAGCCACTATCCAAATACCAAATTTGGCTGCTTCCTCTCACTTGAACCTACAAAAAAAAATCAGGGGTTAGTTTTAAGAACCCAAACTAGTTTGGGTCCTTTTCTATGAGAGAATGGATGAATCAAGCTTTTCCTAGCCCAATTTGGTAGCCAGTTTTTCTTTTTAACAAAACTCTCATTTCTTCGCATGGCCTGCTCTTTTGCAGTACACTCAATTTTGTAGTGGCCAGTCTTACCACAATGGGTGTAGATTTTATTCTCAGGAAGAGTGAGATACTTGCTTTAGGGATAACACTTAGGGAAATCAGCAATTTGATGATCAGTAACACAAAATTTGATTGAGATCATTCATTTTTCATAGTTATCCCTTACGAAATGATGCCTAACATCTATGTTCTTAGTTCTCTTATGATGAACCGGGTTCTTCGTCATACTAATAGCACTAATGTTATCACAGAAAATAGGAACGCATCCCACATCTATACCAAAGTCGATGAGTTATTGCTTGATCCACAGCAACTTAGCACAACAAGAGGCTGCAAACACATATTCAGCCTCAACAGTAGACAGAGCTACTGAATTTTGTTTCTTAGTGGCCCAAGACACAAGGTAGGAGCCCAAGAAGTGAGCCATGCCTAAAGTACTTTTCCTGTCAACTAGGAAACCTGCATAATCAGCATCAGTATATCCTACAAGGTCGAAATTACTACCTTTAGGATACCAAAGGCACAAATCAGTGGTGCCTTTAAAATATCTCAAAATTCTCTTCACATTAGTGCCTGAAATTACTACCTTTTGGATTTGCCTGAAACCTAGCACACAGTCCCACTCTGAACACAATATCAGGTTTACTTGCAGTGAGGTACAATAGAGACCCAATCATTCCTCTGTATACCTTCTGATCAACGAATGAACTAGGTTCATCCACATCCAATTTAGTAGTTGTGGCTATGGGGGTGTCTATTTCTTTTGAATCCTCCATCTTAAACTTCTTGAGGAGTTCTTGTACATACT
>ML267866.1:0-107038 GCA_005239495.1 Nicotiana undulata
CTGGTTCGTCTGTTCGTCCGTCAGCTGATAGGTACTGATCGCGGCGTCGCTCCACACTGTGAGTTGTCTTCTTGGTGTTTTCCTGACAGCACCTCCGGAGCCTCCTAGTTTCATTTTTGCTCAGTCTTTTGTTCCAGACTGCGGCTTGTATATTTTGTATATGTATTCTGCTGTTGTATCTATGTAGCCGCCCGTGACACTGTGACACTAGTCCTGGCACACACTTGTTGTAGTTATCAGGGTTGTATATGTATTGGGCCTAGCTGTGATTCAGCTTGTTTCTACGGCCTTACCCCATGTTATTATTTTATTCTGCACTTTCATTATTATTGTTGTTCGTTGGCTTGCCTAACCTCACCATTAGGCGCCATCACGACCTAGACCGGTTTTGGGTCATGACATTTAAGAAGCAACCAGTGGATTCTTTGTCTTCAGCATAAGCAGAATATCATGTTGTGAGCAAAGTTGTTGCTGAACTGACATGGCTATCAAGATTATTTCATGACATTTATGTTCTTGTTTCCTCTCCTATCTCTGTTTTTTGTGACAACTTGGCAGCCATTCATATTGCTAAGAATCCGATGTTTCACGAGCGTACTAAGCACATCGAGGTGGATTGTCAGTTTATTCGGACTAAGCTGCTTGAGGGATTTATTCAACTTCACCATGTACCCACTGCCCAACAACTTGATGATGTACTTACCAAGCCTCTTTCTGGTGCTCTCCATTATTCATTTCAACTCATTCATGTTGATACTTGGGGACCATACCATACTCCTACCTATTCTGGTTCAAGGTATTTCCTCACTATTGTTGATGATTTCTCTAGAAGTACTTGGACTCATCTAATGGGATCCAATAGTAATGCATTCTCTTTACTCAAAGCTTTTGTTGCTATGGTAAAGACCCAGTTTCATATACAAAACATTAGATCTGATAAAGCATTAGAACTAGGTTCTAGTCTTGCTGCCATTTCTTTCTCTTCTGAACATGGCATTATTCATCAATCTAGTTGTCCCCACACCCCTCAATAAAATGGTGTGGTGGAAAGAAAATATAGGACATTACTTGAAGCATCTAGAGCTTTACTTTTTCAATCTAAAGTTCCTATAAGATTTTGGGGGGACTGTTTATTGACAGCTACCTACATCATCAATAGACTTCCTTCGAGATTACTCAACAATAAATCTCCTTATGAATTAATATATGGTAAAGTGCCAAGTTAATCCCATCTTAGAACTTTTGGGTGTCTCTGCTATGCCATTGTTCTAATTCCTCAAAGAGACAAATTCAAACCTAGAGCATTTCCCTGTATGTTCCTTGGTTATTCCTTTGCTAAAAAAGGATAAAAATTGTATAATTTGCACACTAAAAAATGTTTCATCTCTAGAGATGTGGTGTTTCATGAACATCATTTTCCTTTTTCTTCTGATTTTTCTCTTCCTGTTTCTTCTAAGTGCCTTTTACCAAATACATCACAACATTCTTCTATTGGTCCTAACACTGACCCTTCTCCTAAACCTGCTGATGTTCTACAACAACCACAATCTCCTCACTTTCACTCAAATTCCTCCCCTATTACTAGTCCTACTCATTCTATTCATTCTCCTACTCCCCCTTTACATGATATTGTTCCTGAAGTACTCACTTCTCCTACTTCCTTCAACCCTGACATCATTCCTACCATTATTCCTATTCCTTCTCCTGATTCTTCTTCTTCTTCACCACCTTTAAGGAAATCCAGTAGAGTTCACTCTCATCCTTCATATCTGAAGGATTATGTTTATACCTTTCCATCATCTCTTTCTTGTTCTGTTACTCAGCATAAAGAATATGAACCATATACATATTCCCAGGCAGTTCCCATACCAGCTTGGCAAGATGCCATGAGAAAAGCATTTGAAGCTTTCGAACAAAATCACACTTGGGATATTGTTGAGCTCCCACTTGGTAAGAAACCCAATGGATGTAAGTGGATCTATAAGATCAAATACAAGGCTGATGGTAGTGTCTAAAGATATAAAGCTAGGCTTGTCATTAGAGGGGATACCCAAGTTGAGGGAGTGGACTTTAATAAAACGTTTTCTCCTGTAGTGAAAATGTCTATTGTAAAATGTCTTATTGTTGCTGCTGTTAAGAAAAAATGGTCTTTATTTCAACTTGATGTCAACAATGCCTTCCTTCATGGTGATTTGGATGAAGAGGTCTACATGAAACTGCCTTTGGGTCTTTCTGTTTCAATTTCCAACTCTTCTACTTCTGCTCCATTGGTTTGTAGACTTAGGAAATCCCTTTATGGGTTAAGACAAGCTTCAAGACAATGGTACGCTAAACTATCTCATGCCTTGTATTTTAGAGGTTATCATCATTCCCCCAATGACTATTCTTTATTCTTAAAAGGTCTCCTGGTCAACTAGTCATATTGGCAGTCTATGTTGATGACATAATACTCACAGGTGATGATTTTCATGAAATTGATTCTTTGAAAACATTTTTAGACAATGAATTCAAGATTAAAGACTTGGGGTCTTTGCATTACTTTTTGGATATTGAAGTCAGCCATCTGCCTGGGGTGTTCTTCTTAATCAGAAGAAATTAGTGACTGATTTGCTTCATGAGTTTAACTGTTCTGATGTCAGTTATGTGGTGAGTCCTTTGGAGTTGAATAATAAATTACATGTTGATGTTGGTGATGTTCTTCCTACACCAGAAAAATATAGAAGTCTTATTGGTAAACTGTTGTTTCTTACTCACACCATACCAGATATTTCTTTTGGGGTCCAACACCTTTGCCAATTTTTAAAGTCCCCTAGATTTTTACATATGTCTGCTGCCCTTCACCTGCTTAGATATATCAAGGATTCTGCTCATCTTGGGTTGTTTTATTCTGATTCTGCCGATATGTCTGTACATGCTTACTCCGATAGTGATTGGGTTGCCTGCCCAGATACACGCAAATATGTCTGTTGTTATTGTATTTTTCTTGGTGATAGTCTTATTGGTTGGAAGTCTAAGAAGCAACCAGTGGTTTCTTTGTCTTCACCTGAAGCAGAATATCGTGTTGTGAGCAAAGTTGTTGCTGAACTGACATGGCTATCCAGATTATTGCATGACATTTATGTTCTTGTTTCCCCTCCTATATCTGTTTTTTGTGACAACTTGGAAGCCATTCATATTGCTAAGAATTCGATGTTTCACGAGCGTACTAAGCACATCGAGGTGGATTGTCATTTTATTCGGACTAAGCTGCTTGAGGGATTTATTCAACTTCACCATGTACCCACTGACCAACAACTTGATTATGTACTTGCCAAGCCTCTTTCTGGTGCTCTCCATTATTCATTTCTAGGCAAGTTGAAGGTGCTATCCCCCTTCAACTTGAAGGGGGTGTTGGGCTATCTGCATATTTGGCCTCAGGCCCAAAGCTGAAAAGCTAATACTCATAGGCCCAAATGTATATTTATATGTATAGCTTTATTTTGTTCAGAAAGTAGCTTAGCCTTTTCTATTATTTGGTTTATTGGACTGATGTTGTAATGGACCGGATATGGGTTTTGTATATAAAGCAAGAGGCCCAACTCGAATGAGTTGACCGACTTATTTTTCACTTTTCATTCTCTGTTGGTCTGAGTTCTCTCTGAAGAGAACATTCTCGAACCCTAGTCTCCATTGATGAAAATCTTGCATTTCTTCTAATTCTACTTGTTAACATTTATGAAAGGCATGGGAGTTATTCCCATTTCACATAAACCTAAAGATGACAAAATCAAAGACATTTGATGAGAATTGTGAAATAGGCTTTACTTCAATTTTCGCCTCATTATTTGACCTCTGAAACTTTCTTCTTAAGATACACACTTGTATGGAATATCTTCAAAATTTGTTATGAAATTACCGTCGATGCTTAAGATTCACATTTGAATAAATCCCATGCCTTTCAAATTACATCTCTTTATCTTCATAACCTATCATTTATGCATGGCTTGTTCTGTCCAAGTTTCGATGTACAGAATTATTCGGTATCTATGCTAGCGGGAAGTAGCCGGTGCCTTAGAAAATTAATTTAGATATGCGCAAGCTGGTTCAAACACAAAGATTATAAAATGAAAAAAAAATACATTGATTGTAAGATTATTTACTTAGTACTAGCTAGTAAACAAGGGAATGAACGTAATGTCATACTCTTTCTGTATCAATTTAGATGATATATTTGTTTGTCGAAAGTCAAACGGTGTGAAGTTTGACCAATATTTAACATATATTTTATTATCATATTAATATGAAAAGATTGCAACTTACAATACATATCGTGTAGTTTTTGAATATCCAAATTTTAATTTTAAAATATTGAGTTGAACTAATCCAATTTAACTTTAAAGTTTAGTCAAATTTAATTCTAGATAAGTGAACTGTGTCATTGAGTGAGTCATTATTTTGCACATTCAGCCTCTTTGGGATATATGATGTATATAAGCTTTCTTGCCAGACAAATTCAACATTTAAGATGGCGGGTGAAACATACAGCCATATCCACGATTTGTATGGCAATGTAAATTTGAACTCAGTATAAATATATACATATAGTATTATACGAGTGGCAATTTCCACTTTCTATAGTTTGGGTTTTGCACTATGGAATTTGAACAGTGCGAAGTCAAGAATTTCGTGAAGGGTATTTTTATCTAATATATGCAATAAGAATTTTATATACATAGTATAATTTTTTCGATAAATGATGTTCAATTGACCATTCTTCCATGTAAATGGCTTCACCATTGAATTAGAAGTCTGCTAGAATAAGTGTGAATGCACTCTCATTCTTCAACTCAAACTATATATAGAAATTAAAACGGTTTTAGGAATGCACATATTTTCACTAAACTGCATGCATTATCACAAGAAAAAATAATCATGTATTCAAATATTCATTGACTTAAAATCTTAAATATTGTAAGTTGGGAACGTTTCTCATGCTTTAAAAATCTTACTATATGGTTAAGTTCTTGTATAGCACTACAATTGTGTTGAATATTCCTGCAAATGGCAAACGATAATGGGATGACTGAAAGAAAAGTGAGAGTGTGGTCAATTCCTTGTTTAGTCATTAAAATGGAATTCAGAGGTTGCAAATTGGAGAGTAGCATCTTATGAGTGACTGCTGACAAATATGATGTATCTACTTTTAGGTTGTTTTTCCAAAAGGAATGCCGACAATATAATGGGGCCTCAAACCAAAATCTTCACAAAACAAATCTTCACAAAACAAATCTTCAATATGATCTTAATAGAAGGACTATAGCTGGGCCAATGTTTCAAGGGTGAATTCAAGAGTCTAGGTTACAATGTCCCTCTGTTTCAATTTAGATGACACGTTTTTTTAATTAGTTCGTACAAAAAAGAATGACACGTTTTTATCATTGATAATAATTCAACTTTAAACTATTCATTTTACCTATTTTACCATGAATGAGAAGTTTCTATAACCACACAAATGTCATTGGCCCAACAAAGCTTTGCCCTTAAGCTTTTAAGATCACAAGTTTCAAATGTCTATCTTTTTTTCTTTTAAACTCCGTGCCGAATCAAACTATCTCATTTAAATTGAAACGGGGGAGTATATTTATGCTTTAATTCTATATTTACTAATTGCATAAAAATATTACAAGGTCAAATTACTTACAAATCAATTGCAAATATTTATATGTAATAACTAAATGCTCCATTTTTTTTTTCTTGAATCTGAATTTTAAGATAGTGTACTAAGATGTGAATATTAAATAATTAATATCATTTATTTCAATATTTGAATGTATAAAATTTGTCGTTATTAAACTGAATAAAATAGAAAATTTAAATACAATACTACTCAATCTTAATACAATATCAACATAATATTAGAAAAAATTATACTATATCAACATAATTTTAGAAAAATAAATGTAAATGGCTAATAGTGGTGGTGATGGCTAATGGTGGTGCTTATGGATGTTGGCGGACACTAGTGGTGACTGGTAGTGGTAATTGTGTCCATTGTGAATACATAATAGCTAGCGGTGATGGTAGCTGACAATAGTGGTTAATAGTGGTGATAATTGATAATGGCAGGTAATAATTATGATAGTGGATGGTCATAGTTAATGGTGGTAGCCACCAATAGCTATGATTGATGATATATGACAGTGTCTAATGGTGGTGATTGTCGGTGGTAATTGGTGGTAGGTGTGGGTATTGGTGGTTGATGGTGATTATTGCTAGCGGTTGATGACCGTTGATTGTTTCTCCTAGTGGCGATGGTAGTTGTAGTTAAAGGTGGTGGTCGTGTGTGGTGCTAGTTAATAGTGGCGGCAACAATAATTGTGGGTAGTCGTGAAGGTGGATTGAGATGATTGAAATGTCTTCATAGAAATTATTGAATGGATAGGATCTTGAGTTATTTATAAAACTTGTTTTCCTATTCTTACCCGAAAAGTCTTTTAAAAATAATAAACTTTAAAATATTTTGATCAACAAAATATGAAAATTGAAAATGTTAACATTTTTGTAAGCAACCTACTGGAAGCACGGCAATACATAGCTAATTATAATTCACAATGATTGTTTTAGTATTTACTATTCGTAGTAAATTTTCCCTTTGCTAGGAATCTGTATTCGCTGCATTCATTCATGCAACGAATATAATCTATATCAACTTTATTCGTTCGTTCAGCTAAAACAATCTGTATAAACTGTATTTATTTGCACAATGAATACAATGAGGCAAAATACAGAAAAACAGAGGTGTATAAAAGGATACAAATAATAAAAAATATATTGTATATAAATTGTATAAACTGTATTCATTCGTACATAGTGGAAGTATCAATGAATACAATTGTGGTAAAAAAGTTGTAGCAATGGAGAAGACGACCCAGATGATTTTGTCGCTGACTGTTTCATTTTCGGTTGCATCTCTGTCGAGGGCAGCATAATTGGTCCGTCTAATATTCCATTAACTTCATAAGAGAAACTGGAGAATTCGTATAGATCGGGGACATGGATCGGCGGAAAGGTGAAAAGACAATAAAACTTTCTTTCTGGTTGGTGTACGGTGGAGGTTGGTTAGAACTCACCCCAAATCCAAGTCATTATGGTATCTCTTACTACAGGTATGGCGCTAGCTAAGCTTGCAATTGCTGTAGCTCCCCAAAAGCTCGTCTGCCCCCAAGGTAGAACATGTCCTATAAAAGTTGTCACAATCATTAATAGGAAGATTACAACACTCCGAGACACCGAACAAATTCCGTAGAACTGCTATAACTGGCATGATATAGACCACAAAAAAAATGAAGGTGAACCACAATGAAAACGTACTTGCCCCATTAGCATGCATATAACGAAGCAACCAACCTCCTTAAACATCTCTCATAATGTGTTCTACGATGTTGAAAGCTAGATCCAACTACCCAAGCTTCCTAACATGGAACCTTCCATGATCCCAACACATATCCCACCGGAACCACCGGACAAGCCTAACCAAATGGACATTGAAGTAACTCCACCAACCCACTCCTATAAGGAAATGCTATTGGACAAACCGGCAAGCCAGCAAAACAAATATCACGAGGATGACGTTCCCACAAACACAAAGAATGATAAGGGCAAACACGTTGAAGGTTCAATCCCCCTCTCTCATGATGATAAACAAAGCCTACCTCCTATGGCTCTACTCTGTAATCATAAAAGTCGTTACACGTAGAATGCCCCACCACTATCTTCGCTCTAAACTGATTGAACTATGGAAACCATCCGAACAGTTAATCTTGATTGACCTAGGATGAGACTTCTTCATAGCCAAATTCAGCTTAGAGGAAAATATGGTAAAGGCACTACACCTAGGACCATGGCTAATCTCAGGAAACTTCCTATCAGTTCGAAAAAGGGAACCAAATTTTGTCCCACAAGAGGCCACTCTCTCATCCACTGCCATTTGGATTCGCCTCTCACAACTGCCAACAGAGTTCTATGATAAAGTAATTCTAGAAAAAGTGGGAATAAAGCTAGGCAAATTGTTGAAAATTGACCAATGCACCTCATCCACCCTCAGAGGAAGATATGCCCGCATATGCATTCAAGTTCCCCTTGAAACCCAAGTGGAAACCTCAGTTATAATTAGAGATCACAAACCAGCAGTGATCTATGAAGGGAAGGTACAACTTGCACGTCTTGTAGCAGAACTAAACACACCCCAAAGGGATGCAACTACAGAAAACCTCAATCCACATCCCTACCAGGAGCACCAGAATCCTCCAGAAAAAATGAAGAACAAAAGGAAGAAAATGAGTGAAAAATTGTCACCTT
Source organism: Nicotiana undulata (assembly GCA_005239495.1). NCBI lineage: Eukaryota > Viridiplantae > Streptophyta > Magnoliopsida > Solanales > Solanaceae > Nicotiana > Nicotiana undulata. The sequence continues at coordinate 8,338 of ML267866.1, forward strand.
CTTACGAAGGAAAAAGCAAGGTCACGCTAAACCAAACGACAAAAATGGAACTGTGTCAAATAGCCAACATCAAAATTCACATGCTCAATATATCCAGGTAAATATGTTCGATGCAAATTCAGGTAAGTTTCTTCAAACTCAAATTGTTTGATACAATTCAAAAAAAGCCAATCTTAACCCAAAAACCCCAAAACAGGCCAAATGGACCAAATAGTAAACTAAGCCCCACCCCCATTGCCGGGCCACCACCCAAACGCGGCCCCAACCCAATACAAGTACTAAACAAAAAGCTGGACCGGGGCCCGATGAACACGACGCAAATCACGACCCCTAGAACAAGCTGCCATTTTTGGCCCATATATCGAGGCCATAGACCCCAAATCTGTGGCAAGATTTGATGGGGTCAGTCACGCCCCTCCAATGGGGCCCCAAACCAACTTGGAGGATGTCAACCCATATCACCAAAAATCTCCCACCTACGCTTCCCCTACCACTTCATCTGAGATAACCTCTAATGGGGATATCTCAACAGTCACCACGAACAATCAAGTTCTCTATTTGGAACCTCTCATTTCAGGTGAAAAGACACCCTCCGTCAACTCCAAAAGATCCATAATTAATGCACAATCCCCCTCCTAGGCGCTATTAACAACAACTCCTTCACTAACCGAGATTTGACACAAAAAGGCGTGATAATGGATCAGGCCCTTAAGTTAATCCCCCCATTACCCAAAGTAGCAAAACCAAAACGCAAAAAAATGGAAAAAGAGCAAATGACAACTTTCATCACCTCTCTTCCACTACCACCGGACCGGCTTCGTGGCAGGAAGTGACGTTACAGGGACAAGGCCTAACCTACAATTTCACCCCGGGAAACCAGAAAGTGACACTGATTGTCCAAAACCTAGCTCACCTAGCGAGGGTTATTGTGGAGGCCTTGAACAACGCCTTAGCTGCATTTGGTCCATGTCTATGGCAGACGATGGTGAACAAGGGCAGTGCGTCGCCAAACATCGACCCTCAGATACTCAATAACCAAATGTTCCAAACATTCCAGTCCCTTCCCTTCTTCCCATATCTGACGACAGATGACCCAACGACACACCCGATCTTGGTAACAATCAACCCTCAAGCTCATCAAATGCCATCATCTTCTGCAGCAAGAGAGACGAGCATTTCGCCGCCCTCAAAAACATCAAAAAGGGAATCAGCAAGGCCCTAGAAATTCTCAAAAAGAAAAGCATGCCAGAGGAAGAGGGAACAATCTACGGACCCCTACGAACAGACTCGCTCCTACTAGACTCAGTCAGGGAGATCGAGTTCAGTCTCGACACCAGTGAAGTGTTAGTGATTTTTGAACCAAGTCACTACATGGTTTTGAAGATTGACAAATGTCTACCCAGTTGAACCAGGTCCATCAGGGCAAACATACTCGAACATACCCATTGGCACAAGAAGCGACATATGCACAGGAGATGAACATAATATGTGAATTATCCATAAACTAAGAGGTTGTCTCCTAATGCGAAAAGGTTGCAAATTGATAAGAGGTTAGAGTTCGAGTTCAGCAAGGACAGAAATAATCGAGGAAGTTGAGATAAACACAAACTCTTCCACCAAGGAAGAGGTGCATTAGAACTAAACAAAAACATCTCAACTACTGACCAACTATATAATGTTGAAGCATTCTTACTGAAGAAAGATTGCACAAAGGCAGAAGTGAAACAAGAATTGAAATCAAAATTCCCAGATATATTTTGCAAGCAGAATCAATGTGCGACACAAAGGCTATTGACCAGCTAGAAGAACCAGTTCCATCTGTTTGTCTTTCGAGTCTAGTTGGTTGTAGTAGGTGATTTAATATTGTATCTTTCAGCTTTAATAGAAGCAATTGTAATAGGTACACATTGTTCAAGTTAGAGATAACTTGAAGCTTGTCGCAATTAGCTAGAGGCTAGTTTGCCACAAAGGGATTAGAGTTAGTCCTAGGTTTACAAAAGAGTTTATTTTGTAAATGTTGTTTGGCTCAGAATTGTAGTGAAGAGTTTGGGAAACTCCTACTGAGTAGTAGGTCGTGGTTTTTTCACCTTTTGAGCCGGGTGTTTTCCACGTAAAAATCTTTGTGTTTTTACTTTACTGCATTTATTATTCCGCACCAGTAGAAGTTGGAACACCAAGAAGAACCAGGTTCTTCTATTGAGACAACACTCGAAAATTGGACACCACACAAATCACCCCCCCCTTGTGTGGTATTGAAGTATAAAACATCAATTGGTATCAGAGCAGGTTATCCTTGAAAAGGCTAACACCTTGGAAAAGATCAAAATGAGTGCACCACCTGGAAACTGGGAGGGTCAATCAACTGCAAGGCCACCACTCTTCAATGGCCAGTATTACTCCTGGTGGAAGAACAGGATGAAGGACCACCTGATTGGAGAAGACTATGAACGCTGGGACATAGTCACTGATGGTCCTCTAGCTACCATGAAGAAGACTGCTGAAGGTGTAGATGTACCAAAGACTAGAGCTGACTGCACTGCTGAGGATCTGAAGAAATGGGAGAAGAATGCAAAGGCCAAAAAGTGGCTAGTGTGTGGACTAGGTCCAGACGAGTATAGCAGAATCCAAAGCTGCACCACTGCCAAAGAAATCTGGGATACCTTGCAAGTAGCCCATGAAGGAACACCTCAGGTGAAAATATCAAGAGGTACTCTACTATACTCTCAGTATGAAAACTTCACTATGAAAGAAGGAGAGACAATCCAAGAGATGTACACAAGGTTCACAACTTTGACAAATGAACTTAAGTCTCTTGGAAGAGTCATTCTTGAAGAGGACAGGGTAGAGAAGATCCTGACAAGGGTCTTACCAATTTCCTGGGAAAGTAAAATCACTGCTATCCAGGAATCCAAAAATATGGCAACCCTCAGATTGGACGAGCTAATTGGAAACCTTACTGCCTATGAACTCAAAAGGCAAACAATGAAAATGGATGGTCCAAAGAAGGAGAGGAGTCTAGCACTAAGAATCACTGAGGGAGCAGATCTGGAGGAATATGAGATGGCCATGATTACCAAAGAATTCAGAAACTTTCTCCTAAGGAAGTGTTAGGATTTTGCCCTGAATTTCTAATTCTATTAGGACTCCTTTTTTCTTGAAGGAATGGAAAAATACTCTTAAAAGGATTAAATCTCCTTAATATGTCTTATACTTTTCTTGGAAGACAAGTTTTGCACATCTATAAATAAGGACCTCTACTTCTCACAAAAAAAAACAATAGCATCCACAATGTAGTCACTAAAGAGTTTTGTTTGGGGGGAGATTTTTCTCTCGATAGTTTTCTTTCTTTTATATTAGTTTTATCATATGTAGATCAATTGATCAAACAATTATAAACTATTATGCTTAGTTTAGTATATTTTTCTTTTGTCGTCATGATTTATCGTTCATCAAGTTTTGTATTGTTAGTTTCCGCATGCACCATGTTATTTTGATCCCAACAAGTGGTATCAGAGCTTTTTTCTCTCAATAGTTTTTCTTCTTTTATATTAGTTTTATCATATGTAGCTCAATTTATCAAACAATTATAAACTATTATGCTTAGTTTAATATATGTTTCTTTTGTCGTCATGATTTATCGTCCACCAAGGTTTGTGTTGTTAGTTTCCGCATGCACCATGTTATTTCGATCCCAACAAGTGGTATCAGAGCCAATGGTTCAGAGCCAATGGTTGAACGAGGTTGAAGACACATTTAATGCTTGTCTAGATCAAGACGATAATGAAGATTTATTCAACATGCTACATGTGGAGAAAAATTTATAATCATAATTGTATTCAAAACGCCTGCTGATGCATCTTTATTGGGAAAAAAACTCTTTCTAACCCATATTTTGGCCGCTTTTAACCAATGTCAGTTTTAAGTCATGCCTATTTGCAAGCATGAGTTCCAATGCCAGTTTTAACTCATTCTTCGTTTCAATGCATGAGCTTCTTTTACCCCATCTTTATTCTTAACATGTGGGCTCCTTTTAACCCATGTTTATTCTTAACACGTGGGCCCCTTTTAACCCATATTTGGGCTTCTTTTAACCAATACCAAGATTTTCAACCTATACCGATTTTAATCATGGCAAGAAGCAATGATGAAGATTATGTGAAGAAGATGAATCAACTTTATCAAGAAAATTCAGGCCAAGGGGAGATTGTTAGGATTTTGCCCTGAATTTCTAATTCTATTAGGACTCATTTTTCTTGAAGGAATGGAAAAAGACTCCTAAAAGGATTAAATCTCCTTAATATGTCTTATCCTTTTCTTGGAAGACAAGTTTTGCACATCTATAAATAAGGACCTCTACTTCTCACAAAAAAAAAAAAAAAAAAACATCCACAATGTAGTCATTAAAGAGTTTTGTTTAGGGGGAGATTTTTCTCTCAATAGTTTTTCTTCTTTTATATTAGTTTTATCATATGTAGCTCAATTGATCAAACAATTATAAACTATTATGCTTAGTTTAATATATGATTCTTTTGTCGTCATGATTTATCGTCCACCAAGCTTTGTGCTGTTAGTTTCCGCATGCATATGTGAAGAAGATGAATCAACTTTGTCAAGAAAATTCAGGCCAAGGGGAGATTGTTAGGATTTTGCCCTGAATTTCTAATTCTATTAGGACTCCTTTTTTCTTGAAGGAATGGAAAAAGACTCTTAAAAGGATTAAATTTCCTTAATATGTCTTATCCTTTTCTTGGAAGACAAGTTTTGCACATCTATAAATAAGGACCTCTACTTCTCACAAAAAAAAAACAATAGCATCCACAATGTAGTCATTAAAGAGTTTTGTTTGGGGGGAGATTTTTCTCTCGATAGTTTTCTTTCTTTTATATTAGTTTTATCATATGTAGATCAATTGATCAAATAATTATAAACTATTATGCTTAGTTTAGTATATTTTTCTTTTGTCGTCATGATTTATCGTTCATAAAGTTTTGTATTGTTAGTTTCCGCATGCACCATGTTATTTTGATCCCAACAGGACGAAGGGCATCTCTAGAGGAGGAAACTACAACAAAGCAAAAGCTCCAGAAAGGCCAACTAACGAGGGATGCTACAAGTGTGGAAAGACTGACCATCTTATCAAGAACTGTCCTCAGTGGGAAGTAGAGTGGAAAAAGTAGAGATATGAAAGAAGGAACAGGAAGAAGGAACTGGTCCAACCCAAGAAAACCACAACAAAAGCTATGATTGCTGCTTGGGGGGAAAGTTCAGATGAAGAATCAGTAGATTGTGAGAATGAAGATCAGGCGCCCATGACAATTGGAGAATCTGATGAGGAATAACATGAAAAACCAGTGGTTCAAGTGACAGGATGCATCCAAATTTGGTATTTGGATAGTGGCTGCTCAAAGCATATGATAGAGAACAAGGAACAATTCCTTTCACTTGAAAGCCTCAAAGGAGTAAATATCTCCTTTGGAAATGGAAAGAAAGGTGAAATTATTGGGGTTGGTAAGGTAGGTAAGGATGACACACGTTCAATTGAACATATGTACCTGATAGATGGCTTGAAATATAGCCTGATCAATGTGTCACAACTGTGTGACAGAGGTAACATAGTTGCCTTTACTTCTACAAAATGTTTTGTGATTAACCTGCTTACTGACAAGATTTTTTTGCAGGGAAAAAGAATAAATAACATCTATGTCATAGACTTGTCCACATTGTCTGAAAATGAACTCACTTGCTTAAGTGTGTTGGACAGTGATCCCCTCCTGTGACACAAAAGACTTGGTCACGCAAGTCTAAATCAGCTAAACAAACTTGTCTCTAAAGACTTAGTGGTAGGGCTTCCTAACATTAAGTTTAAGGAAGACAAAGTTTGTGAGGCATGTGCAAGGGGGAAGCAGGTAAGATCTTATTTCAAAAGTAAGAAAATGGTCAGTACCACCAGGACGTTGGAACTGGTTCATATGGACCTATGTGGTCCTATGAGAACTCTGAGCAGAGGTGGTAAGAAATATGTAATGGTGCTAGTTGATGACTATTCAAGGTTCACTTGGACCTTATTTCTGACATCTAAGGATGAAGCATTTGATATGTTCACCTCATTTGTTAAGAAAACTAAATCAGTTAGGAAATCAACTAGCATCAATAAGATCTGGTCATGGTACTGAATTTGAGAATGCAAAGTTTGTTAAGTTCTGTGATGAACATGGTACCAATCATAACTTTTCTGCCCCTAGAACCCCATAGCAAAATGGGGTTGTTAAAAGAAAGAATAGAACTCTTGAAGACATGGAAAGAACCATGCTTCTTTCTAGAAAACTACCCCACAGCTTCTAGGCAGAAGCAATAAACACTGCATGCTACATAATAAATAGATGCATGACCAGGCCACTGGTAGAGAAAACTCCTTATGAATTACTTAAAGGGAGAAAGCCCAACATATCCCACCTTAGGGCTTTCGGATGCAAGTGCTTTGTGCACAATAATGGCAAAGATTCCCTAGGTAAATTTGATCCCATAAGTGATGAGGGAGTATTCTTGGGATATTCATCACATAGCAAAGCTTATAAAGTATATGATAAAAGAACTATGTGTGTAGAAGAGAGTGTGCATGTTGTCTTTGATGAAACTAACACTCTTTCAGAGAGACAGGAACTAGAAGATGAGGAGCTTGGACTGGTGAGAAGCAGTGAACACATTGAAGCAAATATGGAAGTTGGAACAGGTGATGGACCAGGTCCAACGACCCCAAGCAACATGACATGGGGAACTCAACATGTGAACCTTGGCCCTGATCATGTTCCACAACAAGAAGACACCATGGAACTATCTAGAAGCGAATAGTTGGTTCTCAAACCACATAGATATCAGAGTTCTCACCCTCTTGAGAACATCATAACAGATCTGACATCTGGAATCAAAACAAGATCCTCCTTGAAAAATCTATGTGCATTTGATGCCTTTCTATCCTTGATTGAACCAAAGATCATTGGTAAATGCCATGCAAGAAGAGCTTAATCAATTTGAAAGAAGTCAAGTATGGCACTTGGTACCCAGACCACTAGACAGGTCAGTAATTGGCACAAAGTGGGTCTTCAGGAACAAGCTCGATGAGGATGGAACTGTTACAAGAAACAAGGATAGACTGGTTGTCCAAGGATATAGTCAAGAAGAGGGAATTGACTATGATGAGATCTTTGCCTCTGTGGCAAAACTGGAGGCAATCAGGCTTCTTATAGCATTTGCTGCACACACGGAATTCACTCTCCATCAGATGCGTGTTAGGAGTGCCTTCCTTAATGGTTATCTGAAGGAAGATGTATTTGTCAAACAACCTCCAGGTTTTGAAAGCAAGGAGTCACCTGACCATGTATACAAACTTGACAAGGCTCTCTATGGTCTCAAACAAGCACCTAGAGCTTGGTTGAGCGACTATCAAAATTCCTGTTAGAACATGGGTACAAACGAGGCAAAATTGACAGCACCTTGTTCTTAAAGGAAAAAGGTAAGGATCTCCTCATTGTGCAAATATACGTGGATGATATCATATTTGGGCCAACCTCTGAAAAATTGAGTAAGGAATTTGCTATACTTATGGGTAGTGAATTTGAGATGAGTATGATGGGTGAGCTAAACTTCTTCTTAGGCTTGCAAATCAAGCAAAACTCAAATGGAACAATGATCCATCAACAAAAGTATGTGAAAGAATAGCTCAAGAAATTTAAAATGGAAGACTAAAAGGAAATAGACACCCCCATAGAGTGTGTGCTAGGTTTCAGGCAAATCCAAAGGAATCCCACCTAACAACAGTGAAGAGAATTTTGAGATATCTGAAGGGCACTACTGACTTATGTTTTTGGTATCCTAAAGGTAGTAATTTCGACCTTGTAGGATATGCTGATGCTGATTATGCAGGTTTCCTGGTTGACATAAAAGGAATTCAGGCATGGCTCACTTCTTGGGCTCTTGACTTGTGTTTTGGGCCACCAAGAAACAAAATTCAGTAGCCTTGTCTACTACTGAGGCTGAATATGTGGCTGCAGCCTCATGATGTGCTCAGTTGCTATGGATCAAGCAACAACTCATGGATTTTGGTATAGATATTGGATGCATTCCTATTTTCTGTGACAACACTAGTGCAATTAGTATGACAAAGAACCCGGTTCATCATAAAAGAACCAAGCACATAGATGTTAGACACCACTTCCTTAGGGATAACTATGAAAACGGAATGATCTTAATTGAATTTTGTGCTACTGACAAGAAAATTGCAGATATATTTACTAAAGCACTGAGTACGGAGCATGTTGAGATAAACCGGCTTGAATTAGGGATGATTAAGATCGCCTAATTGGAAAAATGAAAATGAAAAAAAAATTGAAAAATGAAAAAAAAAACTGGCTAGAAACACTAACATAGATAATCAACCAGACTAATCATTGCTCGGTATCATGACTTTACTACCATACTCTCTTTCCATGTATTAATATGATATCATTGGTTGCTAATGATGTTTTTCTATCTTTGTAAATTGAGGCATATCTAAATACTCTAACACGATGAACCTGGTTCATCGCTGGTGGTTCATCTGACTGACAAGGTACGTGCTCATCTCCATACACTTATTGAATTCATTACAGTCACACATGAGCAGGACTCTATCTACATTTGGTTCATTTCAAATTCTTTGTACTTATCCCAAAATGAACTCGTTCCAAGAAGTCCCATCGCTACTTAATTAGCCTAGATTTAGGGGATTCCTAATCGTCTAATCAATGACAGTCCTACAACGTTTAGACTTCTACTTCATTACTAATTTGACCGTTGTATAATTCATAGCCACATCTTATAAAAGGGCAATCATTACCTCCCCTCTTAATAACATAAAAAGTCGAACCAAGTTCATCATTCTTCTTAAACCAAAACTGGTCAACTCTCTTCTCTTCCAAAAAATTATTCATAACAATGTCTTCACCACCCCCTGCTTCATCTTCCTCCACAAACCTTGATCATGGGGAAGACTTTTCTAGTTCTAATTCTCCATCAGTGTACAGTTCACATTCACCAGCCATATCTTCTACCCCCCAAAACCCTCCAGTTCTTGAGCCTACTCCTGAACCTACACCTAACCCCACTCCAGCCCCTAGGGCACGTAGGGTGAAAATGTTGGCCAGGAAATCAGTGGCTTCTGGCTCTCGTGCAAGATTCTTGGAGGAAATTCTTAAAGCTAGCGAGACCCATGATTTTGAATCCTCGAGTGAATCATTCAAATCCACAAATGAGGATGAAGCACCAGGTTCGTCTAGTTCTGAGTAAGGTAATCTTGAAATTGAATCTGAAACTGCTACTACTGAAAATAGGTTTGTTTTGGTTGGGTCAATTATTGATGTAGAAGTGCCGGATAGGCAGAGAAAACTAGGAAAAAATAAAATTCTTGAGAGAGAGGGAGAAGGAGGCTCTGTAAGGGGATCTGAGGAGGACGGTGCCACGTTGGCTAAAAATAAAGAGCTTCGCTCGGTTGGCCTTCCTACGCTGTCGAATGCCTCTCTTCTCTTCTCTGAAGTCTACGAAAAACAAGTGAGAGAGGCAGGATTCAAACCTACGTAGAAAAACTTCAACAGATTTACAGTCTGCCGCTTTTGACCACTCGTCCACTCTCCCCTTCCCGGTCCGAGGCCCCCCTCAATGGGTTCTGATTCTAAGAAGGGGGCGGCGCCCTGAATCAATCAAAAAGCTTATTGATTTAATTGAAGGGAACTAAGACGATTAGCTTAGCTAGCATTCCGGGAGAATCTAGTCATTTAGCCAGTTCATAACTATCTCTGTAAAGCAAGGGGTAAAGCTTCTATGAAAGCTTCCCCCTCATGTAGTCGTCGGCCTTCCCCATCCCCCCTTGTCGCTTCTGGCGAAGCTGCGAGCTTTTGGGTCGGAAGAGAAAGCTTCTTCTTTTCGATCTGGTAGGAGGGGAAGGAGGAAAGAGCTTTCGATTAAGCATTTGTGTGGGTCTAGCTCTGCTTTCTAAGGGCTTCTTTTCTTAGCTTCACTGGCTGGAAAGATAATTCATGTGCATCAACAAAGGTCTAACAATTTCACTGTTGGCACATCTTTCTCTTAGTGAAAGTCGCGTTCACACAGCCATATCCCTCCCCCCCCCCNGAGGCGCTGCCTGTGACTCAGCATGGGAGAAGGGGGCGGAACTGCACACTTTCGTGTTCAGAGCATTATTTTGAGGGAGAGAAAGTGTGGTTGACAAACCAATCATCGGAGGCGACTGGAGTGCATTGTAGGCACATATTTCTCTTAGTGAAAGTCGCGTTCACACAACCCTATGCCCCCCCCCCCCTTGTGGTATTCATCCGTATTTCTCTATCCCAAGCCGATCTGTTCACAAATCTCGGATGTTACTTTTTTGCACGAATTTGACCTTTTCGGGTTGTGGCCCCGCTTCTGTGATTGATGAAGAATGAGTCACAGACTTAGGGGGAAGTGTTGCTAGGGAAGCAGCAACAGGTCTAGAGAGCCTACAAAAATCAGTAGATGAACCTGGTTCATCTATTGAGGAGACACTGGCTGAAATGATGAGGAAGCTGGGGGGAGTCCTACAATCCCAAAAGGAAAAGAACTTCAAAATCAAAGAAGGTTACTACCCCAGTCCCACCAAAGAAAAGAAAAGTTTCTATATCTGCTGATGCTCCTGCCCCAAAGGTTCGTGCTACAAGAAGTGTTGTTCGACAAGGAGAAGAAGAGTTGGAAAGGGCTCTGAGAGAGAGCAAGAAAAAGAAGGCTGCCAAGGGAAAGGCAAAGGTAGGAGAGCCTATTAAGGCTATTATTTTTTATGATGATACGATGGACCTGGTCCATCCTGAGGAGCAGCCTGCTCCAGTTGTGGTAGAGACACCTAAACCCAAGAAGGATAAGGCTTCTTCCAAGAAGTCAGTTGTTATGTCTGCCACACCCTCAACCACAACAAAAAGGACCAGGTCTAAGGTCAAGAAAGTGAAAGTTGTTGAAGAAGAAGAAGAAGAAGAAGAATGGAGTGGAGGAGAGGAGGAGGTGTATGGTGAGAAATCTGACAAATTCACCATGTTTGGCAAGCGTACAATTCTTAAGGGAAAGCTTATGAGAGATCTTGAGGAAACAAGAATGATCTTCCTGATGAATGCTCTGGAGGTGCAAGGGTGGAAGAACATGATTCTTCACCTTGAAGGCAGGTTGGCAAGGAACGAGTTAGTGGAGTTTATGGCCAATGCAATTGTTAAGGATGGCAGGGTAACTTCCACAGTTAAAGGGATTTAGATCACATTTGTTGCGAAGGATCTGGGAGAGATTCTGAATATCCCTGTTGAGGGCTATGATGATTACACTAGGCAAAGATGGCCTAGTCTCGATGGGATGGCCTCAGATCTCAACATCACATTTTTCTGCGAAAATGAAGAGGAATCTGAGCCTAGGCTAGTGTTTAAAAGTGAAATGAGGCCCCAGCACAAGCTATTCTTTGAATTTGTGATCAAGTTTCTGCTGCCACGACAAGAGAGTAGGCACATTGCAAGCTATATGGACTTAACGCTTATGGAATGCTTGTATAGGGGTAAGCAGATAAATTTGCCAGCTTTCATCATTCAGCTCTTGGATAGAGTTGTGAATGGAACGAAGGCACATGTTATTCCTTATGGCTTTATTCTGACGGTTGTGCTTGCCCATTTCAAGGTTCCGATGAAAAAGGCTGATATGGCTAATGCGAAGGATTATTTTTGGGAAGAACACTTTGCTGACATGTGATTGTATTGTCAATGTTCCTGAGGATGAACCTGGTTCATCTAGGAAGCAGCCAGTCGTTAGCAAAGTCAGGTCGTTGGTGCAGGAAGGTGAGTTTAAGGATGTGGAGATCCTTCGATTGAAATCTTGCCTTAATGAGGTTGAAGCTGAGCAGGATGCTCTCAGATCTGAACTAGCTAAAGAGAAGGAGAAGAATAAAGGTGTTCTTCAACAAATGCTTTCTCTCCTTCAAGCCAAAACCCCAACCTTAGGAAATCCAGTGCCACCAAAACCCCTCTCAATGCCAAGTTCGGGATTTGTTATTTTTATGTTTTCTTTGTTTTTGCTCATGGTAGTGATTTCTTTAGTTCTTTTTTGTATGGTGCTTGAATTACGTTCTAATCAATGAATTCTGTTGTTTTAGTTAATTGACTTCGTCTCAGTTTCTTATATAGCTTACATTTTATTGGTTTCTTTTGATGATTAATCATGTTTTGTACCTGCAGTTGCCTCAATGGCCATGAGTAATTGTTAACAACTCTGGTAAGATTATCATTTTGCAACATTTCGATGATGCCAAAAGGGGGAAGATAGTGTTTTTCAAAAAAAAATCAAAGAATTGTGATGTTTATAACCTAATGAACCTGGTCTCTCTAAAATAAATGCTTAAAAATATACAAAGTGTTTGAAGATTGTACCGGGTTGAGCACATAGTTTGTCATCATCAAAAAGGGGGAATTTGTTGAACCAAGTCACCGCATGATTTTTGAAGATTGACAAATGTCTACCCAGTTGAACCAGGTCCATCAGGGAAAACAAACTCGAACAGACCCATTGGCATAAGAAGCGACACATGCACAGGAGATGAACATAATCTATGAATTATCCATAAACTAGGAGGTTGTCTCCTAATGCGAAAGGTTGCAAATTGATAAGAGGTTAGAGTTCGAGTTCAGCAAGGACAGAAATAATCGAGGAAGTTGAGATAAACACAAACTCTTCCACCAAGGAAGAGTTGCATTAGAACTAAACAGGGAAATCTCAACTACTGACCAACTATATAATGTTGAAGCATTCTTACTGAAGAAAGATTGCACAAAGGCATAAGTGAAACAAGAATTGAAAGCAAAATTCCCAGAGCTATTTTGCAAGCAGAATCCTTATGCGACACAAAGGCTACTGACCAGCTAGAAGAACCAGTTCCATCTGTTTGTCTTTCGAGTCTAGTTGGTTGTAGTAGGTGATTTAATATTGTATCTTTCAGCTTTAATAGAAGCAATTGTAATAGGTACACATTGTTCAAGTTAGAGTTAACTTGAAGCTTGTCGCAATTAGCTAGAGGCTAGTTTGCCACAAAGGGATTAGAGTTAGTCCTAGGTTTACAAAAGAGTTTATTTTGTAAATGCTGTTTGGCTAAGAATTGTATTGAAGAGTTTGGGGAAATCTTACTGAGTAGTAGGTCGTGGTTTTTTCACCTTTTGAGTTGGGTATTTTCCACGTAAAAATCTCTGTGTTTTAACTTTACTGCATTTATTATTCCGCACCAGTAGAAGTTGGAACACCAAGAAGAGCCAGGTTCTTCTATTGAGACAGCACTCGAAAATTGAACACCACACAAATCACCCCCCCCTCTTGTGTGGTATTGAAGTATAAAACAACAGTGATCATGTACCCCAAAACGATGATCAAGTGCGGTCTGAGCCTATTGTCACTCCAGACACATAGGCCCACCAAGACATTGTTAAATCTGACCCCAGTCCTGAACCTCAAGAGGAAAACCCCTCCATCACCGACGAAGGTTCCGCAAGGAATGAGGAATCCTCAGGAAGGTCTCCACCAACCCCCCTCCCCCCACCACCCCTAATGAATTTCATCATATGGAATAGAAACAATGCTGAGTTCAAGAGACATTGTATGGATATAGTAAAAATGCACAAGCCAACCATTTTCGTTCTTCTTGAAACAAAATGGCCGACCATAAGAAGCTGGCAGAAGAGCTTCAGTTCGACAGGATTATACAATCTTCGGCAATCGGCCTTTCTGGGGGGATCGTGGTTATGTGGAAGGAGGACAGTGTGAGTGTTAATGAGGTGGCCACCACACCCCAAGGTATCCATGCAATGGTGAAGGTATTACCTAATCATACTCTCTAGATTTTCTCTGCAATTTATGCAAGTAATCTGTTAGCTGAAAGGAAAATCCTGTGGGATAACCTTATTCCAATCTCAGAAACTCTCACAAATAACTGGTTTGTGGAAGGAGACTTCAATGAAGTCTTAAAGGCAAGGGATAAATTTGGGGGCAATCCCATAAGCCCTAGCTACAATAACCTATTCTGGAACTGTATAAATGAATGCAATCTACTAGATCTAGATCACAAAGGAAGTAAATACATTTCGTCTAATAAGATACAATAATAGAGCCTCCCCGATTCTTGAAAGAATAGATAGGTGCTTTGCCAATGAAAATTGGATCAAATAGTACCCTGGGGCTACTGTGTTACACCTTCCTAGGACCCACTCTGATCACTGCCCTATTTAGGTTGATTTGGTAGGGACACCATCCAATAACCTGACTAGACCCTTTAGATTTGAATCCATGTGGGCTAGCCACCCATCTTTGACATCATCAATGAGGCTTTCACTGAACATTCCACCCTCCTCCAATCCACCAACTTTGCAAAAGAATTGTTACTAAGTGGAACAGAGATACCTTTGGTAACATCTTCCATCAGAAAAGACGAATTCTAGCTAGAATGGCAGGAATCCAAAAATCTCCTAATTAGAAATTCAGTAGTTATTTGTTAAATCTAGAAACCAATATAGTCAGTGAGCTTAACTCAATCCTCAAAAATGAATAGGGTTTCTGGAAGCTCAGATCTAGGATTAGCTGGCTCAATGAGGGTGATGCTAGCACTAGATTCTTCCACACTTCTACTCTTAACAGAAAAAGAAGGAACAGAATCCTCTCCCTAAAAGAAGAGAACGGAAATTGGCTCTATGACCAACAAGAGATTCAATCAGCCATTCTTGGCTTCTACACAAACCTCTATACCTCCTCCCACTCCCAAGCCCCAATTGCCACAACCAGTCATCTCTCTATGTCACCATCCTTTCTGATTCCCAAAGAGATATTCTGGACAGACCACTTGAGTTGGGAGAAATAAAAAATCTTCTCCCATAATCCCTTCAAATCTCCTGGACCCAATGGAATCCACCCTTTCTTTTACCATAAATACTGGAGCATTGTGGGCAGTTCTGTCACAAATTTCTGCAAGAAATGCTTCTCTTCCAACTCCATGGATGAAACCATGAACCAAACCTACTATGCCTCATCCTAAAGTGCCCCCTATGCTGAAAAACTTCAGGCCAATTGGACTGTGTAACATAGTACACAAGTCCATCACCAAGATCATTGTCAACAGAATAAAACCTTTGTTGCCCCTATCATTGGGCCTAGTCTAGCCAGTTTCCTCTCCAACAGAAAATCCCGTGACAATGCCATCATCGTGCAAAAATACATCACTTACTTTAGGAAATGAAAGGAAAACATGGCAATATGATGCTCAAAATTGATCTTGACAAAGCTTTTGACAAACTAGAGGGGTCTTTTATCAGGGACACTCTCCATGCTTTCAATTTCCCTCCTGTTCTAACTAAACTCATTATGTCATGCATTAGCTCTTCCACCATCTCTATTCTTGTCAATGGTGGGAAAACTGAATCTTTCAAGCCATCAAGAGGTATTAGGAAAGGAGATCCAATGTCTCCTTACCTAATCATAATGTGTATGGAAAGATTATCCAGGGCTACTGATAAGGCTGTCCTGGACAGACTTTGGCAGCACATAAGTATTAGCAGAGCTGGCTTTCGGATATCTCACTTATTCTTTGTAGATGACCTTACCTTGTTTGCAAAGGCAAACATCAGAAACTGCAATATCATCTACTCTACTCTGCAATCCTTCAATGAGAAGTCAGGCCAAAATATCAACCTTGCTAAGTCTAGAGTGCTCTTCTCCTCCAATACACCCCAAAATTCTCTAGAGAGCCTCACCGAATCTCTGTCCATTCAAGCCACCACATCCTTTGGCAAATACCTTGGTTTCCCCGTCTTTCATAAAAAATCCACCAGTGCAGATTTTCAATTCATAATTGATAACATTCAATCCAAACTGGCTGGATGGAAAACCAATTGCCTGAGTATGGCTGGTAGATTTGTCCTGGCCAAGTCCTCCTTAAACAGCATTCTAAGCCATGTCATGCAATATATCCAGCTGCCTACCAAAATTACCAAACAAATTGATAAAATCCAAAAAACTTCATATGGGGAACCACTCCAGATAAGAAAAAAAGCACCTAATCAAATGGGAAAAGGTCACTAACAAGAAGGCTGATGGAGGATTAGGGATTCAAAAAGCCGACCTAAAGAACATAGCATCCCTCACGAGTCTTGCCTGGAGGACTTACCAAAATACCAATAGCTTATGGGAAAAAATCCTCATTTACAAGCACTGCAACCTGAGCTAGATTTCCTAGATACCCCAAATCCCCTACATGGTAGTGCATTATGAAGGGATGGAACAGTTGCAACAAAGTAAGCAGATGGGTAGTTCACAAAGGAAATAGGGTCAGATTTATGAATGATGCTTGGATACCTAACCAACCAGCAATTAGGGAATTGATTGAGGGTCTACTTCCCCTGAATGACCTAAATGCCAAGGTGAACTCAGTCTACAATTCAGGGGCTTGGGACCTATCCAATTTATCCATGGATCTCCCCCAAGCATCCTCAACTTGTTAAACTCTATTTTCATTACACCAAATCCAACAAAAGAGGATACCCTCATCTGGGGATTAACTACCAATGACTACTACTCAAACAGTTCTGTGTACTCTTTCCTTAGCAAGGCCAATAGCTGTTTTGAGACTGATGAGGAAGGATCCTTCAAATGGGTATGGAAGCTCCAAGCGCCCAACAAAATAAAGAACTTCATCTAGCTTCTTATCCACAGAAGGCTTCCCACAAGGAGTTATCTCCACATAATAGGGGTCAACTGTGACCCCTACTTCTTATACTGCAATAATGGTCAAGAAACAATACACCACATCTTCTTCGAGTGCATCAATGTAGTACACTTTTTGTATGACCTACTCTCCAAAGCATCTAGGGATTGTAGACAGTAGAACCCAATCTTTTTAGCCCAACAATAGCCATCAACTTGGAGTTCAATTAGGAAAAAGCCTTTCAATAGTCTCATTCTCTGGGAAAACATCATCCCCTTCTGTTTCTGGCACATCTGGTTAACCAGAAACAACAACCTCTTTAATGACAAGAAAGAGCTTGTCAACTCTTCCAACACCATCACCAAAGCCACAGAATTCCTTATGTTAACTAAAAATGCTTCCACCAAAACAACACACCAAATCATAATCAAATAGGAGCCACCAAGGAGAGGATTCTGCACACTGAATACAGATGGAGAAACTAAAGAGAACCCAAGAATGGGAGGTTTAGGTAGAGTTTCAGAAACCACAATGGAGATTGGATAATTGGGTTTATGGATAATATCCCCCATACAACAAACACCATGGAAGAACTGAAAGACCTCCTAAAAGGACTTCAACTTGCGAAACAAAATAATTTGGTTCCTCTTGAAATTAATATAGACTCAACTGAAATCATACAAATGCTTATAACAGGTAACCTCACTTACGATCCTATAATTTGTGAATGCATGTCCTTAATACACAGGATGGACAAGGTCGTGGTGAAGAACACTTACCAAGAGCAGAATAGTGTCGCAGATGCTTTGGCCAAGGAAGCAACAAAAGCAATTTTTTTGAATAGAAATAGCATCTTAGCAGTTCCTCTGATGTTTGCCAATGATATATTTTGGGCAGATATCCTAGGAACTGATATGGTTAGATCTTTTGTGGGTTGTAATATGGAAACATTAATGCAGTTGGGGTCCTACAGTACCTCAACTATGACTTATCTGTGTAATGCCTTTTGCCAGCTATATATATTAATATCCCTTCAACAAAAAAATGATATGTAAAGATGACTCAGATCTGTGAAAAGAAGAGAATCTCAAATCTCAAATGGAGAAAACGATCCATATCATTGCGGGTTATAATTTTTGAAGCAAGAGAATTTTCTCGAACATAAATTGATGCGATGCCGAAGCACTTAGAAGTGATTTGCGAGAGTAATTACTAGAGAATAATTGAAACATATAGTCAAGTAATTCAACGGTGATTTTATCGCCGACTGTTTCATTTTCGGTCTCATCTTCGTCGAGGGATGCAGAATTGGTCCGTCTAATATTCCATTGACTTCATAAGCGAAACTGGAGAATTCATATAGATCAGGGACATGGATCGGCGGAAAGGTGAAAAGCACTAAAACTTTCTTTTTAGTTGGTGTACGGTGGAGGTTGGTTAGAACCCACCCCAAAGCCAATTCACTATGGTATCTCTTACTACAGGTATGGCGCAAGTTAAGCTTGAAATTATTGTAGCTCCCCAAAAGGTCATCTGACCCCAAAATAGTATGTTGGATCAAGAGGCTGCATAGTTTTGAAGATTGACAAATGAACTCAGAGTTGAACCAGGTCCATCATTGAAGACATAGACATACAGGCGAAATGGCACGTGAAGAGATCAAACACAGGAGATAAACAAAATCACTGACTTGAGGAAGATATCTCTTGATCGAAAAGGTTGAAAATTGATAGGGAGATGGACTTCTTATTCAGAAAGGACAGAATCAAGATAGAGGAGGATCTAGGAAGTTGAGATCAACTCGAACTCTTCCACCAAGGAAGAGTTGCATAAGAATTCTACTACATCGTCTCAACTACTGATCCTATATATTGTCAAGTGTTCCTGTTGAACAAGTGCGCACAAACATAGAAGTGAAACAAGAATTGAGAGCAAAATTACCAAAGTAATTTTGCAAGCAGTTCATGTGAGAATTCCTGTGCGACTCAAAAGCTACTTGAACCAACTCGTAGAACCAGTTCCATCTGTTATCTTTTGAGTCTAATTATTTGTAGTAGGTGATTACAAATTGTATCTTTCAGCTTTATCTAGAAGCAATTGTAATAGGTACTAAGTATTCAAGTTAGAGTTAACTTGGAGCTTGTCACAATTAGCTAGGATCTAGATTGCCACAAGGGGATTAGAGTTAGTCATTAGGTTTACAAAAGAGTTTATTTTGTAAATGTTGTTTGGCTTATTGACTTAGTGAAGAGTTTGGGACAATCCTACTGGGAAGTAGGTCGTGGTTTTTTCACCTTTTGAGCCAGGTGTTTTCCACGTAAAATTGTTGTGTTCTTTTATTTCTGCAATTATTATTCCGCAAACTATAGGAGTTGGAACACATAGAAGAAACCGGTCCTTCTATAACTACTGCACGCAAAAATTGGACACCACACAAATCACCCCCCTCTTGTGTGGTAGTGACGTATAGAACATCAATTGGTATCACAGCAGGTTATCCTTGAAGAGGATAACACCTTAGGAAAAGATCAAAATGAGTGCACCACCTGGGAACTGGGATGAACAATCAACTGCTAGACCACCACTCTTCAACGGCCAGTACTACTCATGGTGGAAGAACATGATGAAGGATCACTTAATTGGGGAAGACTATGAACTATGGGACATAGTCACTGATGGTCCTTTGGCTACCACGAAAAAGACTGTTGAAGGAGTAGACGTGCCAAACACAAGAGTTGATTGCACTGCTGAAGACCTAAGAAAATGGGAAAAGAATGCTAAGGACAAGAAGTGGCTAGTGTGTGGACTTGGTCGAGACGAGTATAATAGAATTCAAAGGTGCACCACTGCCAAAGAAATTTGGGATACTTTGCAAGTGGCTCATAAAGGAACACCTCAAGTGAAAAGGTCAAGAGGAACTCTACTATATTCTCAATATGAGAATTTCACTATGAGGGAAGGAGAGACCATCCAAGAGATGTATATAAGGTTCACTACACTGACAAATGAACTCAAGTCTCTTGGAAGGGTGATCCTTGAAGAAGACAGGGTTGAGAAAATTTTGACAAGGGTTTTGCCAATCTCTTGGGAAAGCAAGGTCACAACTATCCAGGAATCCAAGAACATGGAAACCCTCAGGTTGGATGAGCTAATTGGAAATCTCACTGCTTACGAACTCAGAAGGCAGACAATGAAAATGGATGCTCCTAAGAAGGAAAGAAGGCTGGCATTAAGAATCATTGAGGGAGCAGATCTGGAGGAAGATGAGATGGCCATGATCACCAAGGAATTCAGAAACTATCTCATAAGGAAAAAGGGCATCTCAAGAGGTGGAAACTACAAAGCAAAAGCTCCAGAGAAGCCAACTAACAAGGGATGCTACAAATGTGGAAAAAGTAACCATCACATCAAGAACTGTCCTTAGTGGGAAGTGGAATGGAAAAGGGAAAGATCTGAACGAAGGAACCGGAAGAAGGAACAAGTTCATCCCAAGAAAACCACAACGAAAGCTATGGTTGCTTCTTGGGGAGAAAGCTTAGACGAAGAATCAGAAGATGGAGATGGAGAGGAACAAGCACTTATGGAAATTGGTGAATCAGATGAGGAATCATGTGAAGAACCAGAGGTAAGTATATCCCATCTCAAAAACAAGATTAAATTCCTATCCAAAGAATAACTCTCTGAGTTGCTACTTGATTTCATGGATGATTCTAAAGAAATAAATAAAGAAAAGAAGCAGTTGTCTAAGGAGTGTTTAATGTTAAATGCAAAGTGTAAGAACCTGGAACTCAAAGTAAGTGAATCTGAAATGAATACATTGCCTTGAAGAGTCAGGTTCATCCACTTGAAACTAAGGTCCTAGAGTTAAAATCTGAAAATTTAAAACTGAAACTAGGAACTAGCAAGAAGACAGCTGACAAATCTCAACTCATGTTAGAGGAAAATGTAGGTAAACTAAACGATAAGTTGTACAATAAAGATGAACAGATAAGAGTGCTAAAAGAGGAAAAAGAGTGAATAACATATATGTCATACACTTGTCCACACTATCAGAAAACGAACTAACTTGTTTAAGTGTGTTGGACAGTGATCCCCTCCTTTGGCACAAAAGACTTGGTCATTCAAGTCTAAATCAGCTTAACAAACTAGTCTCAAGGGACCTAGTGATAGGTATCCCTAACATTAAGTTCAAGGAAGACAAAGTTTGTGAGGCTTGTGCAAGGGGGAAGCAGGTGAGATCCTCATTCAAAAGCAAGAAAATGATAAGTACCACCAAGATTTTGGAACTGGTTCATATGTATCTATGCGGTCCTATGAGAACCTTGAGCACATGTGGTAAGAAATATGTAATGGTGCTCGTTGATGACTATTCTAGGTTTACCTGGACTTTGTTTCTGTTATCTAAAGATGAATCATTTGATATGTTTACTTCATTTGTTAGAAGAACTCAAAAACAGTTAGGAAATCAACTTGCATCAATAAGATCTGATCATGGCACTGAATTTGAAAATGCAAAGTTTGTTGAATTCTGTGATGAACATGGCATAAACCAAAACTTTTCTGCCCCTAGAACTCCACAACAAAATGGATTTGTTGAAAGAAAGAACAGAACTCTTGAGGATATGGCTAGAACCATGCTTCTTTCTAGTAAACTACCTCATAGCTTCTGGGAAGAAGCAATAAACACTGCATGCTACATCATAAATAGGTGCAATACCAGAATAGTTGTAGAGAAAACTCCCTAGAAGTTACTTAAAGGGAGAAAGCCCAATATATCCCATCTTAGGGATTTTGGATGCAAGTGTTTTGTGCACAACAATGGCAAGGACTCCCTAGGTAAGTTTGATCCTAGAAGTGATGAGGGAGTATTCTTGGGATATTCATCACATAGTAAGGCTTATAAGGTAAAAAAAAACTATGTGTGTAGAAGAGAGTGTGCATGTTGTTTTTTATGAAACTAACATTCTTTCTAAGAGACAGGAACAGGAAGATGAGGAAATTGGGCTGGTCAGAAACACTGTTCAAATTGGAGAAACTATGGAAGTAGGAACAGGTGATGGAACAGGTCCATCTACCCTAAGCAACCTGACAAGGGGAACTCAACAACAAACCTCATTGGAACCTGTCCCTGATCTTGTTCCACAGAAACAAGGCACTATGGGATCATTAAGTTGTGAACAATTGGTGTTAAAACCACAAAGATATCATAGTTCTCACCCCATTGAGAACATCATAACTGATTTAACATCTGGAATCAAAACCAGATCCTCTTTGAAAAATTTGTGTGCTTTTGATGCCTTCGTATCCTTAATCAAACCAAAGAATGTTGTTGAAGCCTTACAGGATGCTGACTGTGTAAATGCCATGCAAGAAGAACTAAATCAATTTGAAAGAAGTCAAGTCTGGCATATGGTACCCGGACCACTAGATAAATCAGTGATTGGCAAAAAATGGTTCTTCAGAAACAAACTCGATGAAGATGGAACAGTTACAAGAAACAAGGCCAGACTGGTAGTCCAAGGATATAGTCAAGAAGAGGGCATAGACTATGATGAAACTTTTGCTCCTGTGGCAAGACTAGAGGCAATCAGGCTCCTCATAGCATTTGCTACTTACATGGAATTTACTCTCCACCAAAGGATGTCGAGAGTGCTTTCCTGAATGGCTGCCTAAAAGAGGAAGTATTTGTCAAGCAGCCTCCAGGATTTGAAAGCAAGGAAACTCCTGACCATGTGTACAAACTTGACAAGGATTTGTATAGACTCAGGCAAGCACCAAGAGCATGGTATGAACAACTATCTAAATTCTTGCTAGAACATGACTACAAAAGAGGTAAAATTTATAGCACCTTGTTCTTGAAGGAAAAAGGTAAGGATCTCCTGGTAGTACAAATATATGTAGATGACATAATATTTAGGGCAACTTCTGAAAACTTAAGTAAGGAATTTGCTAAATTAATGGGGAGTGAATTTGAGATGAGCATGATGGGTGAGCTTAATTTCTTTTTAGGCTTACAAATTAAACAAAACTCAAATGGAACTATGATCCATCGGCAAAAATATGTGAAAGAAATTCTCAAAAGATTCAAAATGGAAGACTCAAAAGAAATTGACACTCCCATTGCAACAGCCACAAAATTAGATATAAATGAACCTGGTTCATCTGTTGATCAAAAGTTGTATAGAGGGATGATTGGGTCATTATTATACCTTACTGCCAGCAGACCTAACATTGTTTTCAGCGTAGGGCTTTGTGCAAGATTTCAGGCAAATCCCAAGGAGTCCCATCTAACTGCAGTGAAGAGAATCCTGAGATATCTAAAAAGCACCACTGACCTATGTCTTTGGTACCCTAGAGGTAGACATTTCGATCTTGTAGGATATGTTGATGCTGACTATGCAGGGTTCTTGGTAGATAGAAAAAGCACTTCAGGTATGGCACATTTCTTGGGCTCATGCCTTGTGTCTTGGGCCACTAAGAAACAGAATTCAGTAGCTCTATCTACTGCTGAAGCTGAGTATGTGGTTGCAGCCTCATGTTGTGCTTAGCTACTATGGATTAAGAAACAACTGATGGATTTTGGTATAGAGGTTGGATGCATTCCTATCTTCGGTGATAACACTAGTGCTATTAGTATGACAAAGAACCCAATTCATCATAAAAGAACTAAGCACATAGATGTTAGACACCATTTCCTAAGAGACAACTATGAGAAAGGAATGATCTCAATTGAATTTGGTGCTACTGACAAACAAATTGTTGACATCTTTACTAAAGCACTAAGTATGGAGCATTTTGATAGAAACAAGTTAGAATTAGGGATGATTAAGATCACCTAATTGAATAAATTTAAAACAAAATTGAAAAAAATTTTTTTTTTTTTTTTTTGCTAGGATTTCTGAAATGTGTAAATAATCAGAATGATCATGCTCAGAATCATGTCTTAAATGCCATACTCTCTTGCCATGTGTTAATATGACTCTTTGGTTGCTAATGATATTTTTCTATTTTTGTAAATTGAGGCCAAATCAAGAAACTCTAACACGATGAACCTGGTTCATTGTTGCTGGTTCATCTAACTGAAAAGGTACGTGCTCATCACTATACACATATAGAAATAACTATCGTTACTCATGAGCAGGACTCTATCCACAATAAGCCTATTTTGAAAACTCAGTACTTATCCCAAAATGAACCAGTTCCAAAGAGTCCAATCAATTTTAATAAGCCTGGATTATATGGAGTCATAATCGTCACTTATCACTGACACTCCTGAGCCGATTAGACTCCCACTTGACCAATAATAACACTCGTTGCACATTTACTAACCATGCCTTTAAAGCTCATCATCACCTATCTAATGCTTCACTTTCTTTTCTTCTAAAAGGCATAACCGTCGAAACAAGTTCATCTTTCTGTTCAAACAACTTGATCAAGGTCTTTCAATCTCCAAAAAATTCACAACCATGTATTTCACACCACCTCCTGCTGCGTCCTCATCAACCACTCCAGAATACAGTATCACGCTTGAAGATACTGGTTCAATCTCTCTCACTCCATCACCACAAAGTTCTTCCACCCAATCTCAATCGAGTTCTTCCACCCCTAAAAACAACCCCATTCCAGAACCCACTCCTTGTCCCCCAACCGCTCATGTTATACCACCAAGCTCTACTCCAGTACCTAGAAAAAGGAGAGTGAAAATGCTAGCAAGAAAAACTGTGGCCTCTGGCTCTCTTGCTCGAAAATTAAATGCCAAGCTTCAGGCGAGCCAGGTCCAAGACTCTGAAAACTCCAGCGAATCTTTCAAGTCTGCAAATGAGGGGGAAGCAACTGATTCTCCTTACCCTGAACATGTAACATCTGAAATTAGGTTTGATCCTGTCATTATTGAGAATAGGTTTGTGTTAATTGGGTCTGTAGTAGATGTGGATATTCCTGATAGGAGAAGAAGAGGCGGTAAAAATAACAGTGGGAAAGAAATTGAGAGAGAGGGAGAAAGAAGTTCAGTAAGGGGAATAGGGCAATAAGTTGCTACACTGGCAATCTGTGGTCTTGCCCCAGTGGTTTCTGAGGAATGTGTCAAGGACATAAGGGGAAGCAACTCTGGAAAAGCTGTAGAAGGACTGGAAAATCTACAACATGCAAACGATGAACCTGGTTCATCCATTGAGGAAACCTTGGCAGAACTGATGAGTAAATTATGGGAGAGTTACAAACCCAAAAAGAAGAGAACCCCAAGGCCAAGAAAGTTGATACTCTAATGGCAATCAAGAAAAGAAAAGCCACTTCATCTGATGATACTTCAATTCCTAAAGGTCGCACTACAAGAAGTGCAATTAGGCAGAGTGAAGAGGAGTTACAGAAAGCTCTGAGGGAAAGTAAGAGAAAGAAAGTTGCTAAGGGGAAGGTGAAAGTGGGTGAGCTTGTTGAGGCTGTTGATGTTAAGAAGATGGACCTGTTTCACCAAGAGGAACAACTGACACAAGTTGAGACTGAGACACCCAAACCAAAGAAGGCCAAGACTTCTTCCAAGAAGTCAGCTTCTGTGTCTACCACACCTTCAACAGTTGCCAAGCGAACCAGGTCAAAATCAAAGAAAGTTCAATTGAATGATGATGCTGAGTGGAGTGGTGAAGAAGCATAGGAGTCTGGTGGGGAGACTGACAAATTGACAAAGTATGGGAAGCGTACAATTCTGAAAGGGAAGCTGTTAAGGGATCTTGAAGAATCAGGCATGATCTATCTTGTGGATACTCTGGATGTGCAGGGCTGGAAGGACTTGGTCCTTCATGTTGATGGCAGGCTAGCCAGAAATGAAATTGTGGAATTTATGGCGAATGCGGAGGTCAAGGATGGAAGGGTTTCCTCTAAGGTAAAGGGGGTTGATATCTCCATTGATGCCAAGGAGTTGGGCGAGATACTTGGGATCCCCTCTGAGGGATACGATGACTACACTAGGCAGAGGTGGCCAAGCTTGTATGGACTCCCTTCAACCCTCCAAATCACCATAGTACATATCCTATAAAGGCTGTCACAATCATTAATAGGAAGATTACAATTCCGAGACACCGAACAATTTAGGATTAATTATGGTAAGGGTTATCGTGGACCCCGCCGTCATCGTCTCCCTCATCTCTCAACCCTCTCTTGGCCTAACCCTAACCCTAATCGCCGTCACCGGTGTAAACCTCCTTCCTATGGTGCTTCTATGTCTTCTCCAACCAGCCCTGGTCTTTTATACGTCATGGCTCTTCGATTTCTTGGATCCTTCAGAAGATCTCAAGGAAACTCAACGGGTTCTGGTTCGAAACTTGCCTGTCTCAGGTTGTTTTTCGTTTTAATTAATAATATCTCATTGTTTTGTTACGAATCTATGGGTTCTTGACCTATTCGCTCATCTCTACTATTTTTTCTGAAAACTCTAGCTCGATATTGTCGATTCTTCTCATATCTTTATAGATCTGAGATGATTCGAATATTATTAAGTGTTTTCCTTCAAAAACCCCTTGTTTTAACTGATTATTTCGATTTTAGTTGTTCTTTCCAAAGCTAGGGTTCATTCCAGATTTTTCTTCAACGATTTTTATAAGTTCTTAATGTTTAGTTAATTGTTTCTTCATCGTCTTGACTGATTTTCGCATGAGTGTTCAAACCCTAATCGATTATGTGATATATTGAATTCTTCAACTTTTTGTTTCGACACTTTTGTTACTTTCTGTGATACCACTCGTATTGGTTTACCCCATTTTTTTACTTAAATATTTTCCCCTGTTAAAACCCAGCATATATTTGGGGAATTTTTCCCTAATTGATTTTTTAGGGTTCGAACCTGCTTTTCCTGCTAAGTTCTATATTTCTTTGAGGTCTTACTTAGTTTAATTTTTATTTATGGAATTTGAGTAATTCTTTCCCAGAAATCAGTATTCTTTTGAAGGCTTTACTGATTATTTCCTATATTTTGCCCTGCTAAATTTTGTGCACAGATCTTGTTTGTTTCCTTATTTGTAATTTTAATTGGTCACACTTGCCTTAATTACTCGTCCGCATGATTTTGTGATTTATACTGATTCCTATTTGGTATGATTTGGACTCCTTGCCTTAATTAAACCCCTTTGTTGTTACCGTTAGGTGATTTCCCCTAATTAAGGGGTCTATTCAGGACTCCCTTATGTTAATTGATTATGTGATCCTGTGATTGTCCTTAATTGACTAACTTCTGATTTTTTTACCTTATTTGTTCTACTCCTAAAGTGCTATATACACACTCTTGTTTTACCTCTCAAAGGACACGAACCGTAGTTCAAAAATACACACATACAAAAACTTTCTCTCCTCTTTCTGCTACTTGTGTTAATTGCTTGTCTAGTCGGCTGAAAGCCAAGGCTAGACTATGGAACTCTACTTGCTTTACTTTCTGTACCTTGCTTATTTAACTGGTATGTTCCTATTTCAATTTTGAAATTCAACTCTATGTGCTACATAGTTGTTAAATCCCTGCCTATTTCCGCACTAGTTTAATTGATTATGCATTTTATTGTCCTTCCTGTTTATTGCTTTATTCAGTATGCTTAAGTTTTGCCCTCTATTGTTCAATGTTTTAATCAGTATGTCTAGGTTTCAATATTCTCGCTTGTTACTTTAGCCAGCATGTGTATTTGAGTCCTTGCCACAACTAGCATGATTATTTTAGTATCCCAGAATGCTAATGTATTTGGTTAATCTTAATTGGCATGACTAGCTCTATATAGTAGACCCTTGTTCTCAACATGACTATTCTCATATTCTATCTCTATGATTTACTGTCTATTACCGCCTTAGCTTCAAATATGATTTCCTATTAGGACTTTGAATCAATAGTTTGTGCTCTAATGCTTTGCACTTGGTTGTTGGTTGTCAATCAACCCTTGCCTGTTCTGTGTACTTGTTGATCAAAATGCTCTCCCCATTTATCCATGTTTATGTGTTTCTGATTTAAACTCTCTATGTTCCCAACTCCCCTGATCCCTATTTGTAACTTATGTGTCTTCACTTAGAATTAAGTAATAAAGGGTTTTGAATCTGGGCACTCTAAGTTTTGTGATTGTGTGGTTGCTTGTTGAATCCTTGTTCTCCTCAAAATTGATTCTAAAACTGTTTTCACTCTTAGCATTTTCTTAAAACTTTTTCCATTCCTGAAATACCTTTTCACTCCTAAAAACTTTACCTCTGTACTGTTTTTACTAAGTTCTTTCAACTATGTCAAGCACCCTCACTTCTACTCTTCGATTATTTAAGTTCCGCCCCTCCAGTGTGTGTACTGCCTAGGAATCCATGAGATTCTTCCAAACTCTGGCACACTGGGGCTGGCCCTTCCACACTGGACATAATCACTTCCCTACTCAAAAGGATCTTGGCGTGAGCATTGCCCGGGGATCCCTGAGGTCCTTAGGGAACTTTGACGCACCAGGACACCTTATTGGCTATGAGACTTTGGCATCCTGGACTTTTGGAAGGCCTGGTATTTCCAGGTTCGCTTTGGGCCTATGCAAGTCTCCCTATAGTGTAATTTTCATTTATTATGTAATTCATTTATTAATGGTCTGTAATAATAGCCTTGTAAACAGATATTTGGGAAATTAGTAAAAGGGGAGGGATTCGTATATGATTTTTATGGGGAAACCGGGTAGAAATCATGCTTTAGGTTTATATTGTGTTTATTTTGCATTAAAAATCATGATTTAGGCTTATATTATGTTTATTCTCATTAGCAATCATGTTTTAGGTCTATACCATGTTTACCATGCTTTTAGATCACTTGGCATACTAGACAACATGTTATAAGCTCACTACCTCATTTGTTACGAAATTCTGCGATGACCGCCTTAGAAATTCTGTCACTAAGTTATTAGTGCAATTCTTCCTAATAAAAGTCTATTATTTATGTGCATTAGAAATCCTGCCTTAAGACTATATTTGTATTCACCTTAAACTATGTCTACATCACGTAAATCAGTAACTATCCCGTCTATAAAGATGTTTAAAACAACCCCAACACATAGACACCATGTTATAGGGTAAATATGTATGAAATCAGTCTCGTGATGATCCGCACCTAGACAAGCATGTTTATAGCACGTATTAAAACTCAAACTGTTTGCTTTCCTTTAATCAATTTCCAGAATTCTGTTTTCATTTTTAGACAGCATGTTATAGGGTATCCCTGAACCACGCCTAGGAAAGCCTTAGGTAATTAAAACCTTATAAAAACTGTAAAACTATGCTTTGCTTATTTGTGAACTGTCCAGATTCAACAGGTTCTAAGAATCAGTAGGCAAACTGATTAGGTCTCTATCACTTCGTCTTAACACAATGCTGTATTTTCTCTGCTTGTCATGCTCACCTAGATATCCTGTTCTAGGACCTTTTCTGAAATATCTAAAAAAAATCTGTTGTTTGAGACGTGCTAATTATCTGCTTATTTGTGGAGGTAAACATGATCTCCCTTGATTGTTTTCTTACTTTACAGTCATGTTTGTTCTTTTGTTGTCGCTTAGGTTTTCCCTTTTTAAACACATTAGGAGAGTCTAGAACCGCCTAAAATTAGAGGTCCTAAACACCTCCGGGACCACAAGGAAGGGATGGGTAATTCACGCTTAGAGTTCGTTTAATTAAAACCGCTTATATAACTGCTAAGGGGAGGATAATTGGGTAGTAAAAGGATATGATGACATGTGCGCTAATGCCACGTGTAACCCCTCTAGTTGAGGAAGGATTACCGGGTATTGTACATATGTGATCCTATAGGCTAATAAACTTAGGATTTCCTTTTTTTCTTTATACATATGTGTGCTCAGACTGCTTACCTATTAAATTTTCTTTATCTTATATACATATGTGTGCTTAGACTACTTATCTGTTAAATGACTAATTCACAAAATGAGTTTGGCCGGGACCCACCGTTGTGGACCTCGAGGAGTGTCTAACACCTTCCCCTCAAGTTAATTTCAAGCCCTTACCCAATTTCTGGTAACACAAACCGGTTTTATGAGGTACTTGCAATATGTTCCCTAACACACCTTAATCCGTTAGGTGGTGACTCTTCAACTTCGGTACCCCCTTTCCCCAAAGGAAACGAGTTGTCCCAAATGAATGTCAGAACCCTTTCTTCCGCTGTGAAGTGGGAAAAAGGGGGCGCGGCACACACAATTAATTTTGGTTCTTATCTTTTAAGTATTATTGATAGACTTTTTTATTAAAATAATAGAATGGTCATGTGATTGCTTGATGAATTTTATTCTTTAAAGTGTGTCGTTATCTCTAATTTAATATTGCAATTACTCAACTAAATGTATCTCATAAAAGCAATGTTTTAACTACCAAAATAATGCAATAAATTAACGGAATAAAAGTTCTAACATTTATGTTGCAAGGTAAGAGGAGGAAGTCTTCCCAATATTTGTCCGAAAGTATGTATTTTTTCTCATAGAAATTTTTAGCTTCTCAATATACAACTAACAATAATTTAATTTATTTTATTTGCGTAGTTAGTAGTTTTAAGAATCTATGCAACTTTTATTTTAATTTTTACTTTTTTAATTAGATAAAACTTAAATAAACTTCATTGGTAATATACTATTAACTATACATATCGCATAGATTATTTGCTACAATTGAACTAAATTTATGAACTAAACCAAATATATTTATTTATTGACGATTTTCTTTCTCATAAAAAGAGGGATAATATCTATTTGTTGTTAACTTGATAATTTTATTTTATTTTATTTTATTGATCTTAAATCTCAAAACGCGGGTAAGTTTACTAGTTATAGTGTATAAGCGGTTATTTGGTTCATGACATATGGAGGAATGAGGATTATGATCCCAATTTTTTATGTTATAAGTTCAAACCTAATTTGTTGAAATGTTTGGAACTCTTCACATAAGGATAAATATTGGTTTAGGTAAACCCGCCTAAAAACACTAGATCGGTACTGCTCCGACCCAAGAAAAAGAAAAGGGATCTTTTATAAATACTCACCCATCACAAATTATTTACCCACCTCTATATATACTTAAAAGTTATTCCCTACCCATATTTTTTTAATGCCCGGTCCTTCCAAAAAAATAGTCAAACTACGCTACTAAAACCAAGGCAAGCCAAGCCAAATTCATGTCAAGTCAAGCCAAGCCAAGCCAATTCAATCCAAACCAAGTCAAATCAAGCTGTGTTGCACCAAAATGGGTAAGAAAAGTGGGATGAGTAAGAAGGTAGGGTAATTATTTTAATTGTAGAAGTATATATTGCAACTAATTTTCAAATGGGTAGTTAATTTAATCTCAGCAGGTATATATTTTGCATAAATTGCTCAAAAGAAAAGGCGTGATCTAAAAATATCTTCAAAAAGATAATCTTTGATGGTTGGAAACCAAGAAAGCAGTGTATCTGAATCTAGTGAAAATTGTGGACGATTAGGAGAAGAAGGCAAATAGAGAGCATTATAAGTTGGCTATGAAGGAGGTAAAGCTAGCAGTTACAGCGGCCAAGACAACAACTTTTAGTCGTTTGTATGAGGAACTCATGGGCCGAGGTGGGGATAAGTGGTTGTTCAGGTTAGCCAAGGTGAGAGAAAGGGAGGCGCGTGACTTGGACCAAATAAAGTTCATCAAGGACGAAGAAGGTAGAGTTATGTTGGATGAGAGGCTTATCCGTCAGAGATAACATGCCTACTTCCATGGTCTCTTGAACGAGGAAGGGGACAAGAGCATTGTAATGGGTGATTTGAAACCCTCCAATAGTCGTTGTGACTTTGGATATTGTAGGCGAATTAGAGTTGATGAAGTTGAGGGAGCTATGCGTAAGATGAGAAGGGGCAAAGCGATCGGGCCGAATGAAATCCTGGTCGAGTTTTGGAAGAGTGCGTTCAAGGCAGGCTTGGAATGGCTCACTTGGTTATTTAATTTCATTTTTAGAAAGAAGAAGATGCCCGAAGAGTGAAAGTGGAGCACGACGGTTCCTGTATACAAGAAAGGGTGATATCCAAAATTGCAATAACTATCGGGCTATCAAGCTGCTTAGCCATACTATGAAAGTTGGGGAGATAGTGGTTGAGATAAGGGTGAGGAGGAGTGTGTCTACCTCCGAGAAAAGGTTTGGGTCTATGCCAGGGCGTTCGACTACAGAAGCCATCCACCTTGTTATGAGATTGATGGAGCAGTATAGGGAGAGAAAGAAGGACTTGCATATGGTGTTTATCGACATAGAAAAAGCGTACGATAAAGTTCCGAGGGAGGTTTTGTGGAGATGTTTGGAGGTTAGAGGTTTACCTATTGCCTACGTTAGGTTGATTAAGGACATGTATGATGGAGTAAAGACCCGAGTGAGGACACTGGGTGGTGACCCAGACCATTTTCCGGTTATGATGGTGTTGCATAAGGGGTCGACACTCAGCCCTTTTTTGTTTGCTCTGGTGATGGATGTACTGACGCACCACATCCAAGGGGAATTGCCGTGGTGCATGATATTTGCAGATGATATTGTATTGATTGACGAGACTCGAGATGGTGTGAACACGCAATTAAAGTTATGGAGGCAAACCCTAGGATCTAAAGGTTTCAAGTTGAGCAGGATCAAGACAGAATACTTGGAGTGTAAGTTCAGTGGCGAGACTCAAAGAGGGGAAAGGAAGGTAAGGCTAGACTCGCAAGCCATCCCTAGGAGAGGAATTTTTAAGTACCTTGGGTCTATTATTCAGAGGGACGTGGAGATTAATGAAGATGTCACACATCGTATTTGGGGGGGGGGGGGGGGGGGGGGGAGGGATGGATGAAATGGAGACTCGCGCCCGGTGTTTTGTGTGACAAGAAGGTGCCACTGAAACTTAAGGGTAAGAGTGGTGGTCAGACCTACGATGTTGTATGGGGCTGAGTGTTGTCCCATCAAGATCGTTCATGTACAGAGGATGAAGGTAGCAATGATGAGGATGTTGAGATAGATGTGCAACACACCAGGTTGGATAGGATCAGAAATGAGGTCATTCGCGACAAGGTGGGTGTGGCCCCTATTGAGGACAAGATGCAGGAAGCGCGACTTAGGTGGTTTGGTCATGTGAGGAGGAGGAGCACAGACACCCGATGAGGAGGTGTGAGAGGTTTACATTGGATGGTCTACAAAAAGGTTGAGGTAGGCCAAAGAAGAGGTATGGAGAGGTGATTAGGCAAGATATGACGCAGCTTCAGCTGACCGAGGAAATGACCCTGGTTAGGAAAGCATTGAGGTCGAGGATTAGGGTAGTAGAGTAGGTAGTCTAGAGTGTTCATAACAGTGGTATTGACACGCAGTCTCGCTTTCTGTTGGTAGTAGGATTTTATGACTTATCCGTTGTTTTCTTTCATTGTTGATCACCTTATTATTTTATTATGTTTTTATATGGCTTTTGATACTGTCCTTCTTGACTATATTTTCATTAATGTGGTGTATATGATTTTCTGGGCCGAGGGTCTATTGAAAACAACCCCTCTATCCTCACAAGGTAGGGTAAGGTCTGCATATACACTACCCTCCCCATACCTCACGATATAAAATAATATTGAGTATATTGTTATTGTGTTGTTGTAGTATTAAATTTGTATCCACTATCACGAAAGAATATTGGTATAGCACCACCTAATGATGCGAATTAGTGGTAACTATTTCTCTAGATTTTTTGTGTTGGTGTCCTGAAAATGGAGTCACCTACCATAAAGACTTCAAACTTTGCTACGCGAATCCGAATTAATCGGACTTCAAAATAAATTGAGGCCGTAGAGTGAATAATATATATTTATATATATAAAGAATACTGGTACAGAGCATGGAGGTATTTCGTACACGTGATGATTGTTGGGATCGAAATAACATGGTGCATGCGGAAACTAACAATACAAAGCTTGATGAACGATAAATCATGACGACAAAAGAAAATATACTAAACTAAGTATAATAATAATGGTTTGGTCAACTGACCTACATATGATAAAACTAATATAAAAGAAGAAAAACTATCGAGAGAAAAATCTCCCCCTAAACAAAACTCTTTAATGATTACATTGTGGATGCTTTTGTTTGTTCTTTTTGTGAGAAGTAGAGGTCCTTATTTATAGATGTGCAAAACTTGTCTTCCAAGAAAAGGATAAGACATATTAAGGAGATTTAATCCTTTTAGGAGTCTTTTTCCATTCCTTCAAGAAAAAAGAGTCCTAATAGAATTAGAATTCAGGGTAAAATCCTAACAATCTCCCCTTGGCTTGAATTTTCTTGACAAAGTTGATCCATCTTCTTCACATAATCTTCATCACTGCTGCTTGCCATGATTAAAAATCGGTATAGGTTAAAAATCTTGGTATTGGTTAAAAGAAGCCCAAGTATAGGTTAAAAGGAGCCCACGTATTAAGAATAAACATGGGTTAAAAGAAGCTCATGCATTAAAAAGAAGCATGAGTTAAAACTGGCACTGGAACTCATGCGTTGCAAGTAGGCATGACTTAAAACTGACATTGGTTAAAAGCGGCCAAAATATGGATTAGAAAGAGTTTTTTTTTCCAATAAAGATGCAGCAGCAGGCGTTTTGAATACAATTGTGATTGTAAATTTCTCTCCACATGTAGCATGTTGAATAAATCTTCATTATCGTCTTGATCTAGACACGCATTGAATGTGTCTTCAACCTCGTTCAACCATTGACTCTGAACCATTGGCTCTGATACCACTTGTTGGGATCGAAATAACATGGTGCATGCAGAAACTAACAATACAAAGCTTGATGAACGATAAATCATGACGACAAAAGAAAATATACTAAACTAAGCATAATAATAATGGTTTGGTCAATTGACCTACATATGATAAAACTAATATAAAAGAAGAAAAATTATCGAGAGAAAAATCTCCCCCTAAACAAAACTCTTTAATGACTACATTGTGGATTCTTTTGTTTGTTTTTTTTGTGAGAAGTAGAGGTCCTTATTTATAGATGTGCAAAACTTATCTTTCAAGAAAATGATAAGACATATTAAGGAAATTTAATCATTTTAGGAGTTTTTTTCCATTTGTTCAAGAAAAAAGAGTCCTCGTTAATTTAGGCCAAAATCTAACAATGATAACATGTAACCAAATTTTTCCAAGTCTATAAAATCTGTGACACATTCCCTCTTCAACAATTGTACTACCACCACTTCCACAGTCCATCTTTCTCGCCATTTCCAAGCTCCCTATATAGTTTCACGTGAAGCCTTCCTCCGCCGTCAGCCGCCGGTACTTGCACCGCCGGTGACAGTCAGTCTCGACAGCTCATCTCAACTGCCACCACACCACCACCCCAACTGTTACATATTTACAGCTCACTCCACTCTGTTTATACCCATTTCACTTTCTACTTGTACACAACAATATTCTTGATATATATATCTTAAATTTTTAAACATTAATTATTCTCTTTCAGGAATGCTACTAACGTGACAGTTCCAAGCTCATTCAAGAAATTAAAAATAAAGTAACAAGGGTTCAGAAGCAGAGTTTCTGTGGCTCAATAATTAATTGAGTATTTGTTGGGATGATAGAGAAAGAGGACGTGGTGTTTTTACGTGAAATTGTTGTAATGATAATGATGGTGTTAATGTTGTTGGCAAATTTGTACAGTGGGGTAGAGGGTATTCATCACCCTCATCGAATTCTTCTGGATACAGATATGGACACTGATGATTTCTTTTCTCTTCTCTACCTTCTCAAGCTTAACCGATCAGAAATGGACTTAAAGGTATGATTTTGCTGCTAATATTGATAATCATGTTGAGGCTCACATATGATGTGCCATGCCTTTCTTTGTTAATAAAAATCAGGCTTTGGTTTAGTGGTTGGTAAGAGCGCATCGCATGATGTGTAGGCTAAGCACCATTGTTAATAGCCTAGTGATTAAGTGATAATAGTGGGGGGACGAACCCATTATCCATCAAGCTTAGAACCATGCCCCAGCTGGCCCTTGGGAATTTCTCGATTATAAAAAAGAATCTGTAGTTTGTAAATTACTTAATTGTTCACAAGGAGCCAAATAGAGTGGAATTAATATTAACCTGAAGGATTCATATGGTTTGAGGAATAGTTGTTTTATACTACTACTACTTACTATATTCTTTGCTTATACCTTGAGAAATCTGCTATAATCTGTATATGTAGATGGCTATGTCGAGAATTCATGTCATGTGCTAAAGGTGAGTCAAAAGTTTCCAGACCTTATTGGCTAAAATAAGCTACTAATGTATTTCTCAACCTACTTTCTTGGCTCTCATGGGATTAATTGTAAAGTTTGACGAGGTTTTACTCCGATTCATTTTGAAGAACATTTGTACTGAGCAGTAGTTGTTTGAAATCATGAATAGGGATCAAACAAGTTGTACATTTCTTTCTTTTTGTTGAAAGCATGTCATGGAAAGTTTTATAATTCGGAAGGGGGCGATCCCTTTGACATTTCGTGCTATAAATGTTTACATCAGCTCATAAGATTAGTTTTTCCTATTGAAAAAAAACTTGAGAAGAGAGCTTTTTGCTGCAGGCAATAACTATTAGCACAAATGCATGGAGTGATGCAGGACATGCTGTTAATCAAGTATATGACATTCTTTACATGATGGGGCGTGACGATATTGCTGTTGGTGTAGGAGGTGAAGGTGGCATACTTCCCAATGGTACCATTCTGCCAAATGTTGGTGGATTTCTGCCAATGATTGATCAGGTGAACAAAGTTTTTCCATTTACTCTACCTTTGGCACAGTTCTGCAAGTTAACAATCATTTTTAGTGTCAAGATGCTGTTTAGTTATACATCTCCATATTCATCCTTTACTTGAATGTGCTGACTTTTCACTGATTTGTTAGGGAGATGGCACAGCTGGATATTGTAGATATAGACAAGCTATTCCTGTGGGTCCCGGAGGACGTTTGGACATTGACTCAAATTTTGGGTTTCGAAAGAGCTTCCTTCCACAGGTACCATTTTGTATTATAACTGAATGGAGGATAACTTGTCAATCTGCCTTAATCACATCAATCAAATTGTTGATACACAAGAGTAATCAGTTTCTATCTTCCACCTTTCTGTTCATACCATTATACATTGTTCAATTCTCTGATGCACGCGTTGTGAAGCACAGCCTATCTTTAGCCCAACTGTTATGGTTCTGTCAAATCTTTGGTAGGATATTATTTCTGTTCTTCTCTTGTTATATACAAGAGGAAACAGTTAGACAGCTTAGCTTCAATCTGCAGAATGGTTGAATGTTGTAATAGCAGAATATCTATTAACCAGCCAAGGATCACTGCTTACACAATTGTGTCTTGACAGCCCGTAACAATGATATGGCATAAAAAGGTATTAGCGTGTCATAAAAATTATGAATGGTGAAGATCCTTACCTGGAAATGTGCTCTATGTGAATTTGTAGAGTTGGCAGTAATGCAGCTGAAAGAGGATAAGATTAGTTCTATCCCTCATAAAATCACTATGACTAGAAGAAGAAGCTTAGGTCGCATTGCTTAGTTCCTGTTAGTTAAGATGTTTGCATAACATGTTAATCATGAACTTGTCAACAGGGCAGGAGACAATATTCACCTCTTCGACAGCCAACAGCTCAGCAAGTAATGATCAACACAATTTCGTCGGGGCCTACAGTAGTTTTTCTCATCGCGTCACATACAAATTTTGCATTATTTCTTCTAAATAATCCACATTTAAAGAAAAATATTGAACACATTTACATTATGGGAGGTGGTGTAAGGTCAAAGAATCCTACAGGTTGCTGTCCAAAGAATGTCAGCTCCTCTTGCCAACCTCAGCAGTGTGGTGACATTGGCAATGTATTCACAGATTACACAAGCAATCCTTATGCTGAGTTTAATTTCTTTATGGATCCTTTTGCTGCATATCAGGTATTACAAAAATCAATAGGCCTTCTACTGCATGTTCTTTTATTTTGACATGTGTATGTTGTAGCTAAACTTAATAGTCAACGACTTCATTATTCCATTATACTGTAGGTAATCCATTCAGGCATTCCTGTTACTCTTGTCCCATTGGATGCCACAAACACGATACCTGTAACTGAAAAGTTTATTGAAACTTTTGAGAAGAATCAGCACACTTACGAGGCACAGTACTGTTTCAAGTCCCTGAAAATGGCTCGTGATACTTGGTTTGATGACCAATTCAACACGGTAAAATTTTTATAAATGTTAAGCTTGGTAAATACTTAATGATATGAAAACATCAGTGAAAATGTGATTTACTGATGACAATGTTGCTAAATGCAGATTTATTTTGTGTTGCTAAATGCAGATTTATTTGTGTTGCTAAACGCAGAGTTATTTTATGTGGGACTCCTTTATGTCTGGTGTAGCTGCTTCAATCATGCAGAAACAACACAACCAGCATGGAGAAAATGAATTTGCAGATATGGAGTATATCAATATCACAGTAGTTACTTCAAACAAGCCATATGGGATTTCTGATGGATCAAATCCAACTGTTGATGGTCATAAAACTCCAAAATTCAGATTAGCGAGAAATGGAGTTCATAGCGGCCATGTACAGACTAGACTTCGTGATCCATTTTGCGTACAAAAGAACAGGAGGGGCAGATGCCAGGTGATAAATTGTTTCAGGTCATATCCGGATTATGTTTTTTAGTTATTGTCTCCTGTAAAGATGACATTTTGTTGTAACTTGCAAAAGCATGATTTAACTCCTTATTGGACCTGAGTATTTTAAGTCTGTCATGGTATAGAAATTCAAAGTTTCTTGCCTTACCATAGAATTATGGCTCTTTTATGTTTTCAATCACCTAAG
Organism: Nicotiana undulata; assembly: GCA_005239495.1. Classification (NCBI taxonomy): domain Eukaryota; kingdom Viridiplantae; phylum Streptophyta; class Magnoliopsida; order Solanales; family Solanaceae; genus Nicotiana; species Nicotiana undulata. The sequence continues at coordinate 46,958 of ML267866.1, forward strand.
ATGAGGATAGTCTGATTATGATTTTCTCCTTTTCCTTTCTGGTTTTCTATTAACTACTCTATGCTTAACTTTTGTACTGTTGTTTATTCTAAGTTGGTGCTGTTTATCAGGACGGTTATACAAAAGAAGTTGTTGGTCCAGGAGGAGTGCCTATTCTTGTTGCTATAAGAGCAAAACCAAATCAAAATGCTAGCAGTGTACTGGACACACAGTTTTTTGTTAGCTTTCTCGATGTAAGTTCTAAAACTAGTTTCCAATTTGAAATTGGTTATATTTCATATACCATCAGCTTCTAATCAAATGACTATATGAATGCAATATGAGATGCATATGCCTTCTTATCCACTCCTACCTCCTATTTGCCTGTGACCTTTTTGCCTTACACATTTAAATAAAAGGACTCATGTCAACACTAATGCTATATTTGTCATGGTTACAGGTTTTAAACCAAAGAGAAAACACCGGAAGATTTAACTTTTCTACACAATTCCCTTATTACAAAGAAGTACTTTACACACCAGATTTAAGGGGCAAGCATCTTGGGAAGAATGTTGTGTTTGATATGGATATGAGTGCTGGAGATTTTCTATCTCTATTTTATCTCCTTAAGTTACCAGTAGAAGAAATTAATCTCAAGGTAAAATGACCTTCTATCTTCGATAAGATCCTCAACTGAAAATTCAGACTGGTATCAGAACCTGTAAAGAAAATTATTTTCCTTCAGCAAACACAACTTTTGTTTATGTAAGTTTCTTAAATCGGTGGTAAAATTGCTCCAGTTCATGCTCCACTCTTTATCCAAATATGTGTTTTCCAGTTCTGTTTAATTGTTGGAAATAAATTGATGAATATTGGCCATGTATAAGCAAAACTTCATCTACCTTGAGTGACATAGCAGAAATGGGCTCAGTCTAAGATAAAAAACTAAATTTTGTAAATAACTAAGTTGAGGAAGCAATGCTTGTCAATGTGCAATATCTTCTTCTGTTCAGGCTATAATTGTGAGTCCAACTGGCTGGGCGAATGCTGCAACAATTGATTCTGTGTATGATTTGCTTCATATGATGGGTCGTGATGACATTCCCGTTGGCCTCGGAGATGTGTTTGCAATGAACCAGTCTGATCCGGTTTTCTATGCAGTTGGTGACTGCAAGTACAACAAGGTTATCCCACAAGGTAGTGGGGGATTTCTCGATTCAGACACTCTTTACGGATTATCTCGTTCTTTGCCTCGAAGTCCTCGCAGGTACATTGTCTAGCTAGTGTAAATCTGCCTAAAGGAGAAACAGTAGATTTCTGTAAAAATGTGATCTTGTTAAGCATTGACATTTCAAGATATTCATCTTAGCACTTTACTTTCACATGTCCATTCGTGTGTTGTACAATTTTGCTGATCTAAATAATTTCAGATATACAGCTGAAAATTCTGTGAAATATGGAGCTCTCAGGGACACTGATCATCCTGAACTTAGACAACCTCTAGTACTAGAAGTGTGGGAGTCAGTGGTGAAATCACTCAATCCAGGATCTAAAGTTACCATTTTAACCAATGGTCCATTGACTAATATAGCAAAGATCATTCTTGCAGACAAGAATATGACCGAAGCTATCCAGGCAAGCATTTCCTCTAACTTTTTGGTCTTCTGAGAGAGTCCTTGCTGCATATCGTTTCCTAGTCCCTCGGGTAGCTTAATTCAGTTACGTCGATGCTCTATTTTATGCCCAACTGTACGAATCTTAACATCGTATAAGTACCATTTAGCTCACATATCTCTCGTACACTATGGCCAAACACTATATTACTGTTCCATCGCTGACTAGAGAGCATGGACCATGCTGCATGGTTTGAATTTACTTATTGAGATATCTGGAGTAGACATTCCTTAATGAGAAAGCACTTTCTTTTGAATAATGATGCAGGATATACTAATTGTTGGGGGACACATCAATAATGACAACACTGAGAAGGGAAACGTGATCAATGTTCCTTCTAATAGATTCGCGGAACTGAATATGTTTCTCGACCCTCTGGCTGCACAGACAGTTTTGAGTTCGGAACTTAATATCACTCTGATTCCACTCGGCATACAGCGGAACATCAGTGTATTTCCTGAAATTCTTGAAAGACTTTACCAGACTAAAAGGACACCTGAAGCAATCTTTGCAAGGCGTTTGCTCTCGAGGTTACACCACCTCCAAAAGAAACATCCTGGATACCAGTATATGGTATATGATCTCATCTAAATTTATCCTAAACATTTTCCTCGTTACACTGAATGAGTTTTTAACTTTTAGAAATGTTACTGTATTTGGCGCGCAATGTACAGAATCATGTGTTTTAAATCCTGTTACTTATTGCTTTGTAATTTAACAGAATACATTTCTTGGAGAAATCCTTGGAGCAGTAGTTTTGGCTGGTGATTATTCTGTATTAAAATCAACATATGGTGTCAAGAACATAAAAGTAACTGCCTCGGGGTATGAATCTGAAGATGGACAGATAGTTATAGATGAAAAGAAAGGCAAATCAGTGAAAGTATTGGAGAATCTGGATCCATTAGCTTATTACAATGCTTTTGCAGATCGACTAGGTGATGAAAAACAGTCTGCATCAGTTGGAAGCTTTGACGAGCAGAGAAGAATTTGGAATACACCATCTAATAGAAAGAAAACTTCCCTTTAGTTGCTCTTCCACTGCTTTTTCTTCCTGAAAAATTTCTTTCTTTTTTTGGTTTTATGTGTTTTTAGGTGTTTTGTTCACATCTCTGATTCCTGAGAACAATTGACTTACTCATTCTTGATGCTCAAGCAATAGTTAACAAAATTGTACATATAGTTACACAGTGACAGTGGTTATACTGGGAAGGAAATAAAGGATGATTTTCGGACTCATAGCTCATTCATTCCCATATTAAGAAGAGTTTACCTTTTCTGTTGTTTACTAGTAAGCTATCCCACATATTCTAACAGTTAATAGTCAACTTTTAGCATATTGCAAATTTTATCAATATGCAGTTGAAGTTCAGATGGTTTCCTTGAACTGCAGTTTAGGTCCATATCACCCCAACATTAAATAATTGACATGATTAAATATGGTGTTTCCTTTATTTTCTTGTTTAGTTTACAATCAGACAAGCAGCTATCAGTCAATCCTACAAACCTGTCATGTAACACAGCTAATTTTTTTTTTTTGGGTACTTTTTTCATGTAATGACCCGGCCGGTCGTTTTGAGAGTAATAGCCCCGATCCCCTGTTTACTGCTTTCCTGTATTTTTTTTCTGCTTATGTGACTTGTCGGGAGGTTTTGTTCGTGGTTTCGGGGTGTTTTGGGCACTTAGTCCCTAAAACGGAAGCTTAAGTTCTAGGATTTTGACTGTAGTTTGAACTGTGAAGATGACTCCGGAATGGAGTTTTGTCGGCCCCGTTAGCTCCGTTGGGTGATTTTGGACTTAGGAGCGTGTTCGGATTGTGGTTTGGAGGTCGGTAGCTGAATTAGGCTTGAAATGGCGAAAGTCGAGTTTTGGGGAAGTTTGACCGGTAGTGGACTTTTTTATATCGGGGTCGAATTCTGATTCCGTAAGTTGGAGTAGGTTCGTAATGTCAATTATGACTTGTGGGCAAAATTTGAGATCAATCGGACGTGATTTGATAGGTTTCAGCATCGCTTGTAAAAGTTTGAAGTTTCAAAGTTCATTAAGTTTGAATTGGAGGGTGATTCGTGTTTTAGAGTTGTTTGATGCGATTTGAGGGCTCGACTAAGTTCGTATGGTGTTTTAGGACTTGTTGGTATGTTTGGTTGAGGTCCTCGGGGCCTCTGGTGTGTTTCGGATACTTAACGGATTGAAATTGGACTTATGCAATTGCTGAAATTTTTCTAGTTTCTGGTATTCCGCACCTGCGGTAGGGACTGCATGTGCGGGATCGCACATGCGAAAGAGCAAGCGCAGAAGCGGAGTTGGGAGACTTGGTCAGGGATTGCAGGTGCGAGGCAAGTACCGCATCTGCGATGCCCAGAGATGCACCTAAGGGACTGCAGGCACGGAGGAGGACCGCAGAAACGGGCAGTGTTCCGCAGGCGCGCACACGCAGGTGCGCCCATTCATCGCAGATGCGGACCCAACCCTCTTTAGTCATCTTCGCACTTGCGATGGAATTTCCGCAGGTGCAGCGTCGCAGGTGCGACTATAGGCCCGCTGGTGCGAAATCGCTGGGCAGAAAAGGCCAAATTCGAGGGTTTTATCCCATTTTTCAATTTTGGAACTTTGAGAGCTCGGATTTAGGCGATAATTCAAGGATTTTTCAGAGAGAACTTGGAGGTAATGGTTCTTAACTCGTTTATGGTTGTATACATTAATCTATAGTTGATTTCATCATTAAAATAAGGAATTTGGGTGAGAAATTTGGGAAGTTCTTCAACTAAGTTTTTGAGTTTGGATTGGGATTTTTATATCGGATTTGGATAACTTTGGTACGAGTGAATGGGTGTTCATATTTTATGACTTTTACCCGATTCCGAGACGTAAGCCCGGGGAGGCTTTTTAGGGCGATTTTCGAATTTATCGTTAAAGTCTTGAATTCATTAATTACCTTAGCCTATTATAGTTGTATTTATGATATGTAATTGTGGATGGCAAGATTTGGGCCATTCGGAGCCGGATAATCAAGGAAAAAGCATTCTTACGGATTCATTTGAGCTTGGTTCGAGGTAAGTGGCTTGCCTAACCTTGTGTGGGAGAAATCCCCTTAGGATTTGGTATTGTTGTGATATGTGAGCGCCATGTATGCGGGGTGACGAGTGCGTACACGGGCTATTTGTTGTAAAACCCGATTTTTACTGAGTAGTAACCTCTTTTCATTCTTAATTGAGTTATACCAACATGTGTAGTTATCCTGTTTAGTCTAATATCTCAAGTTTACGTGCTTTAATTGCTTATTTGAACTCTGTGCGGCATGTCTAGTTGATTTCCTGCTTTTCCCTTGTTCTTTATCATTTAACTGTAGAATTCTTGCTGTTAACTGTTGTATTTATCGGTTTGAACTATGTGTTTACTTTTGAGACTACGAGGCGGTTTCTCAGGAGTTTTCCATGCACATTTACTTTTGAAACTACGAGGCGGTACCTCAGGATTTCTCCCTGTATATTTACTTTTGAGACTACGAGGCGTTACCTCGGGAGTTCTCCCTGCATATTTACTTTGGGACTACGAGACGGTATCTCAGGAGATCCATGTTGTTTATCCCTGTGTGTTATACTATTATTTTGTTGTGTTTTTCCTTCGTTAAATTCCAGACTCTTAATATATTGTTATATTCTCCTGCTTTATTTGTTATATACCAGTGGGCCTGACCTGAACTCGTCACTACTTGACCGAGGTTAGGCTTGCCACTTACTGGGTACCATTGTGGTGCACTCATGCTACGCTTCTGCACATGTTTTGTGTGCATATCCAGGTGCTCATTATCATCCACATTATCAGTGAGCAGCGACAACTTGGAGACTTCAAGGTATATCTGTCGCGTCCGCAGATCTCGGAGTCCCCCTATATTCTTCCCTATGTCAAACACTTTATGTATTTCTTTTTATTAGACTATGGAGTATAGAGATACTATTTTTTTCTGTAGCTTGGGACTTACGATGTTCCGGATTTTGGGAAGACTATGTATTTCTGGAGTATTGGTGATTGTACATGCCGATCGGCATTGTTACCAGTTATTCAGTTATCTGTTGCAGTTAGTGTTAGGCTTTACTTTCATTATTGTTATTTCCGCAATTTGTTAGGCGTACCTAGTCGTAGAGACTAGGTTCCATCACGACGTACTTCGGAGAAATGTTTGGGTGTCACGACCCGGAGTTCCCGCCATCAGGACCGTGATGGCGCCTAACATTCTACTTGCTAGGCAAGCCACGTTAGAGTATTTTTAAGCTAACCCTATTCAACACAATCAACAACAACAATAAATTAAGATGAAGAACATCGAATACAGAATAATATAAAAGCTTCAACCTTTACAACTACCCGGATTTGGAGTCACAATTCACGAGCTACTAAGATTTCTACAAACAAAGTCTGAAGAAGGAAAAAATACACTGTTTTGAAATAGAAAACAGTAAAAGATAAATCTAAGAAGAGACTCTAGGGTGTGCAGACGCCAACAGATCTACCTTGGGTCTCCTGATAGCAATCCGGCAGCTAATCTCTCGATCAACTAGAGCCGGTACCAAAATCTGCACAGAAAGTGCAGAATGCAGTATCAGTACAACCGACCCTATGTACTGGTAAGTGTCGAGCCTAACCTCGACGAAGTAGTGACGAGGCTAAGACAAGACATCCATATACAAGTCAAAAGTGTATATACAAGTAATAGTAAAGAACTAAACAGGTAGTATCGAGAGGGGGAAACATGCTGAGGGGAAATACGAGATAAAAAACTACAGTAGAAAGATAACTTGAACAGTAAATACACTATGAACCAATAAGAACTAATGAACACAACAAAGGAAAAGTGCACGGCATCACCCTTCATGCTTTTACTCTCATCCTCACCATGAAATTAATAAAAATGGCACGGTATCACTCTTCGTGCATTAACTCTCATAACATGGCACGACATCACCCTTTGTGCATTAACACTCTCAACCTCACAGAAAGTCAATAGAAACGACACGGCATCACCCTTCGTGCATTAACACTCTCCCTCACCAAAACAATGAACAATGACAACAGGGAGACAGAAACAACAAGAACAAGTCTAACTTCAACATTTGGTTCCACAATACCAACCTCAACTTGAATCAACACTCAATCAATACCAAAGTCCATAAACATGATAAGAATGATCAACCTCACGATTTACTAGTCTAAGAATGAATAACATGATCAAGGAAGCAACAAATTACAAGAATAAGACCCACTCGCATGCTATAACCCGACAACAATGCATAGGTACACGTCACCTCACTTATACGTGGTACCCTGATCGGTTCCAATCCTACACCACTATATAGTAGCGAGGAGTGGTCGATGTAGTTTTACCCGATGAGGTCGGGATCGATTTGCATATGGAGTTAATTTGGTTTGGAGTTGGGTTTCTAACTAATCTAGATGTGCGTGTTGTTTCTAATTGCACTTCTAAACATTGTTTGGATTGTTTCTATTCTAATTTTTATACTAATGAATGCTAAGAGAGTAATCTATGTACAATATTTTTGTGAGAGTTTTTCAAGTGATAAAAGGCACTAGGGAAGTGACTTCTACCTAGGTGAGTATCTAATGGGTAGCAAGAATCTAGGACAAACTTGTTATGATTGGGGTCGTGATATAACATTCACACAGAAATACTCACTCTATACCTCTCGGTAGTTTGAGTGACTATGCTCGGTTTGGCTTTCTCAAGCCCAAATGGGTGTTCATGCAATGCAAGTGAAATTGGCTCAAGTCGGGTATTACTATCTCTAGGTTTAACCCTTTAATTGGGGCTATCAATCTCTTGAATTCACCCTAATTCCTTGTTAGCCTACTTTTCCTAGACTTAGTCCCTCTTTCTCAAGAAGATCCTAAGTCATAAAAGCACGATCAGTGTTTGCAACTATCAATTCTACAATTAAAGCGTGAAATAAGCTAAATATCACTAACCCATAAACAATTAAGCCCTAAAATTCAAGACCCATTAAATACCCACACTAGGGTTGGGTCACAACCCTAGCTATGGAGTCTAGCTACTCATGATAATAGCAGAAATCAAAGGTAGAGATGAAATATATGCCATAATATTCAAATACAAGATGAAAATCTAAAGATTAAAGATAAATCTACTCTAAAATTACTCCAAAAGGTAAAACCCAGCCGTTCACGTGCTCTCTAAAACAAAACTTGACCTAAAAATGTCAAAAGTTTCTGGACAAAAATGCCCCTGCAGAGAATTCGCGGACGCGTAGTGAGCGCGGTCCGTGTTTATTCAATTCTGGGCCTGGATTGGACTTGGTTTCAGACCGCATAAATTCATCCGCGTCCGCGTAAGCCTCCATTGCGGTCGCCTATTTTGGACGCGGGACGTGTTATTTTGTTAAGCCTCACTTGCAAGGTCTCAGAACCTCAAGATGCGCTCTCAACGGAATTCCCTTCGCGTCCGCGTATGACAAATTTGCGACCATGTAATTTAGACGCGGGTCGCGTTCTTCATTTGAGCCCAAACTATAGATTCTGTGAAACTCTAACTCCGCTTTCAGCAAAAATACTACCGCGGCCGCGTCAGATATTTCGCGGCTGCGCTTTCCATCGCGGTCAGCGATCAAACTTGTGCCCGAATCAGCCTCTCTGAACCTTACTTTCGCGGGCCGCATATTTGTGGCCACCTCAGCGGTGGTCCTTACGCGACTACGTATTTCTACTATTGTCCACGCTCCAGTTCAAGCCTTTGGTTTGTGCAAGATTGAATCCTTCATGACTTTATTTTGGCTTCTTTGCCTCATTTTGACCAAACCCTGCAAGCGAGCACATTAAGTTAGTTTTTAGGAATACCTTTACGCAATTTGACCCAAAACCTATGCAAACGAGAGCAAATAATAGGCTAAAATCTCTAGTTATCAACTCCCCAAACTTAAGATTTTGCTTGACCTCAAGCAAACAAGGTAATTCCCACCTCCACAAGAAAAAGAAAGGAAAAATTTCAGTTGTCCTAAGGTGACTTCATCAAGAATCAATTGGGACTAACAATTACCCTCAACACAGATGCATTATCAACAACATCATGCTATGACTTCTTGAGTTTCATAGGTCTAATGTGACACAAGAGCATCAAGAGTTGACTCAATTCATCAAGGAATCTCGCTCTCTCACGTAGGTCATTGTGGATCCTAGACTCCTTCTCCTCTACTCTCCACGAGCTAATCTCACCTTATAGAATGTGACACTCAAAAGAAGGATAGCAAAGAAGTGCGCTCATCACTCTCAAAATAATGTCATAAGTATGGCTTAAGTACCATAAGCTTGTCCCTCATGTAAATCACCACTAATGTAAGCTCACTCAACTTGAAATCCTATAGGGCTTTAGTAGGATGTAATGAAGGCTTTTTAGATCAAGGTTGGACATAATGAACTATGATTGTATCATCTTTCCTTAAGCACTCCATTTTTTCAATTCGGCTCATACTTTCTTGACTCTTTCAGTCATTTTCTTGTTCCTTAGGGGAACTAGAGAGGCACATTGTCACTCTTTCTTCTTCATGACAATCATTTCCTCCTTTTTTCATCATTCCTTGCCTTTCAATATTGTTTTCTTGAATTCTTTCAACCATTACTTTATTTTTGACATGCTTCTTTTTGGCTTTTCATCCTTTTATTTATCTTTCCTTTTCATCAATTCTTTTTGTTCATTGAACCTTTCATCACTTTGAAATTCCTCGTCTCTCCCCCAAACTTATGTTTTTGCCTATTGTTCATCATGAATGCTAAGGAAATATTGGGTGCCAAGAGAGGGTCATTATAAAACGGATGAGGGCTTGTAATGTGGTTATTGAATGAAAAAGGCTTAGGCTCAATGGAATTGACTAAGGATATCATAATGGTAGGCTATGGAAGTGTTTAGAGTTCAAATGGGACCAAGGAGAGCCTATAATCACTTCTCAAGTCAAGCTACATTTAGAATTTTGCCTCGGAAAACATTCGGGGCAAGTTCTAGATTTGTTGGCACGGGACTTGGACTTGAAATTCAAAACCTCACCTCTCAAGCTATTGGATTGTTAAAGAGAATAGAGACGAGGGCCCAAAACAACCCTAGCTATGATTGAAGATCACCGATGGCTCACAGAAATCACTTGATGATAGTTTTAGTCAACTCAAGAGTCTAAAGGTCACAACTAGAGCTAATCTCGTCAACAAACTTGTCTCTAACCATGAGGTCGAAGGTAAATGTGTTAGTGCCAAGTGAAGCTTACTTGAGACACTTTTATTCATTACTACTATATATCAAAAAAAAAAAAAAAAAACAGACTCAATCCCTTAAGAAGGTTGTCACTCCATCGTTCATTGGGAAGAGCCACTCGGTTCACACAACATCCACCTTTAGAAAGAACCGTGGCATTAAGAAAACCAAAGCCTTATTGATCACGAAAAAATGTAAAAAGAAGCTACAACTTCAAAAAGAAGCTACTAAAGGAAATAAGAAGCTAAGCTATTAAGGAAAATTACAAAAGTGGTTATAAAGTAAAATACAGAAAGTAAAATGAATATGTACAATAGGGGAGTGAAACAGATATACACAAAATGGGGATGAATATATACATGGAATGGTAAAGTTATATACATACCAACAATGAAAAATAACGAAAATGAAAATACGATAAGTAAAAATAAAGAAAAATAGTATCAGAGTTATTAAAAACTAGTCATCAAAATCAACAAATCAAAATAGGACCACCCCCCCAAATAGAAATTAGCATTGTTCTCAATGCTAAAAGCAAAAATAAGATCAGGGGAGGGATAGAGAGTAAAAAAAATTCCCTATGTGGTCTCTGTCTACATAGGGTCACTAGTGGGGTCCTGTGGCTGTCTAGACTCATCACCTCCCTCAGGAACCTCCAACTCGATCTCCAAGTCCTCGGTCTGGGGCACCACAGATCGTCTCACCGACTCTCTGTCAGCCTCCTGCTCTGATGGCTGTGCTGTCTATGCTGCAGGGGCAGTCTCCTCCATAAGGAGGTTTAGAGGAATATCTCTGGTGGAAGTAAGCTTCTCCACCTCCTTCTTCAAATGCTCTTGACTTTTATTTACCTTCTTCACCTATTTACCCAGCTCTTTGATCACCTTCTCATGAGCACCCAGAGACTCCGAAATCTTCTTTTAGTTGTCAAGGATCGTCTTCAATGAATCCTCCATTGATGGAGGCATCTGGAGCTGTGCTGGAACTGCCTGAGCTGCGACTGCACTAGATAAGGCAAATAACTTTGATGTAGCTACCTGCATCCATTTGGTGATGCTGACCAAAGTCTGATTAACCCTCAATGCAGTCTGAGGGTAAGCTGATGAAGAAGGCACATAAAGTGGGACAGATACTGATGGCCCTGATGGAGGATATGGCATAACATTAGATGAACCTTCGGCTGTGGAAGGCTCGGACCCAGTGGCCACTACCCTTGGCTCTTCAGACTGGCCAGTGGAGGTAGTGGCATTGCCTTTGGACTTGTGGTTTTCTGTTCCCTGAAGGCTATACCAAGATAAGGGCCTTTTTGGCTTCACCTTTGTATTAAAATCTCTCCCTTCTATATCTCGGTCTTCTAAAATCATGGTGAGGAAGTGTGGGTACGAGTATGATCTTTCATCCTTCCTGATCGCTTTGTTAATGGTTCTGGCCATAATGTTTCCCACATTTATCGAGTACCCCGCCATGATAGAAGCCACAATTTCCCGGGAGACTGGGAGATCACTGTCATGCTGAGTTGGTTCTATCCAGATGCACACGAAGGTGGACCACCCTTTATCTTCAAAGCTCAAAGTATTCCTATGAATTAGAACCCTAGGTGTAAGCCAAACTGGTGTTGTCCCGGGGATGGCTATCACCCCTGCAAGCTAAGGACGTGCTAAATTATCCAATGCTACCTTCTCCAAGTAGAGGGATTCGTCCACATCATCAAACCCGGCATATTCATTCAGTGTCTTGCCATCAAATTTGATCTTCTTGTTCCGTACTTTGGTCACATATGTGCCCTTTTTGATGTGGGCGACATTAGCATAGAATTCTTTGACCAAGTACTCATTGGCCTCCGGTAGCTTGATGGTGAAGAACTTCTACCCACCCTTTCATTGAATTGCCTCTTAACATTAGGATTGTGGGATAGAAGATCTCTCTCTATGAAATCCCTCTCGAGCGTGAGCGACCTTTGAGGCCACCATTCTCGGAACTTGTGGTAGGCTTTTTCACTGATGAATCTATCTTGCCATACTGCGGGGTTTCTTGATCTCACCAAACCTCCACCCCGGGTATCACCACCTCTCCCGTCATCGGGGACATCCTCTTCATCATCAATATTAATTGGAGCCGCTGTGGAGGCCGGAGCTACAACAAGTGGGGAAGGTGGTGCCGAAGTCTCACTACCTCTTTCTAAGCCATCAAACGACCAAACACGGAGGTAGATTCATTGATGAGGCGGTAGGGCTGAGATTGATCCTCTTGTTAGGGTTGGGCAGCTTCCCATGCTAAAATCTCCCGGGAGGGGACAAATTCACTAGTCTCAGAAGTGTCGGGAGTGGGTCTCCGTAGGGTTTGTTTGTTGCCAATGATCCTTCGAGGAGCAAAGGGTGCAGTTTGTTTCCCTTTTACCTAGCCCCAGATCCCTCCCTTGTGATTTTTCAGCACCGCCACGAGATCGAACCACTATCTGCATACACAATCAGTGGAGGCTTAGTAGTATTGTTGTTCAATGAAGCATCAAAAGATAGCAGATGAAATGATCACAGTGTTTCAGAAAGAAGGAGGTCCGCTGACAGCGTGAAAAGGAGCGCGATCGCGGACCGCGGACCGCGGTCCGCGTAAAAAGGAACGCGGTTGTGAAAGACTGGGGATCATATTACCCAGGATCTGAAGTTAAGTTTCCGCTGACCGCGAAAACTTGGGCGCGACCGCGAAACATCAAATGTTGTCCGCATAAAAAAGAACGCAGTCACAGACCCAATTGATTAACTCTCTAAAGCTTATCACCGCGGTACATGAAATTATGGATGCGTCCGCGTACAGTCAGATGCGGACCGCAGTAAAATCATCGCGGCTGCGAACAATTAACCAATTCAGCACTAACAAAATCATGAACGCGAACCGTGAAAAAAATCCGCGGACCGCGGAATTCAATACCAAGGGGCACTGACGACTGAATTTAACCCGAGGGTTTCCACTAAGTGCAAAAATTGGTTCAATTATTATAGCAAAGTGAATAGCTCTATTACCCATTAGGCATTTAAACAATACCCACATGAAGTATCGACATTAATTATGCATCATTTATTATTTTTGGCATGTATTAACCCTAACTAAAAAGACAAAGTAGAACTAAAAGAAAAGAAAGAAAATTAATACAAAATTGAGCATACCAGTTGTGTGATTTGTTGTAGGAAACTACTCTTGATTAGTAGAAGGAGATTGAAGTTCAAAGATGAGAGGATGAACAATAGTCTATGGCTGTGCGAGTTGGGGTTCAAAAAGTGTAAAAGGAAATGGGACCGTCTATTTATACTAACCCAAGGAGGTCCCACCGACTTACCTGAGCGCGGTCTACGAAATTTCACCACGGTCCGCGCTTTTACCTTTTGAAGAACCCTTTCAGGAACAGGTCCGTTGAGAGCGGAAAATGGCCGCGACCGCGACCGCGAAAGAGTAACGTGAACCATGAAATAACAACTGCGAGCGCGAATACAACTTCAGATAGTTGCTATTCTAAACTTTTCAAGTCCGCGTTCGCGGAACAATTGCGCCCCTGCGAAAAGCTTTTGCTGGCCGCGAAATTTTGAGCGCAGTCAGCGTAATTCCCATACTTAGCCAAATTTTTCCAGCAACAGTCTGCACTGCACAAACAATTCCTACACAAAGCCAGTTAGTTCAAAATAAAGCCTAATCCAAGAAGAGAATCAAAAAGAAAGAAAAAACACATGGGTTGCCTCCCAAGAAGTGCCTGATTTAACGTCACGGCACGACGCAAGTTACCATCATCATTGGAAATTGATCAAGGCCACCACATGGCTGTCATCAAACTTGCCCAAGTAATGCTTCACTCGGTGCCCATTAACCCTGAAGATTTATCCATTTTTGTTTCTCAAGTCAAGAGCACCAAAGGGCGTTACATGCACTACTTAAAAGGGGCCACTCCATTTGGACTTGAGCTTTCTCGAAAACAGTCGTAACAGGGAATTGAAGAGAAGAACCAAATCACCCTCCTTGAATTCCTCGTTTCGGGCATATTTTTCGTGCAAGTATTTCATCTTATCCTTGTACAATGATGAGCTGGAAGAGGCATGAAACCTGAACTCATCGAGTTCATTGAGTTGCTCCACCTGGAGACCTGAACTCATCGAGTTCATTGAGTTGCTCCACCTGGAGATTTGCTGCAACATCCCACTCAAGATTTAACCTCTTCAGGGTCTACATGGCTTTATATTCTAGTTCAACCGGCAAATGGAACGCTTTCCCAGATACCAACATGTACGGAGACATACCGGTTGGGGTATTGTATGCAGTCCTATAATCCCACAAAGCATCATCGAGCTTCCTTGACCAATCCGTCCTATTTGCATTGATAGTTTTTTACAATATGCTCCTTATTTCCCTGTTTGAGACCTCCACTTGTCCACTAGATTGGGGGTGATAAGGAGTTGACACCTTATGATTGACACCGTACTTTGAAAGTAAAGTGTCGAAAGACCTATTGCATAAACGAGAACCCCCATCACTGATGATTTCCCGAGGAGTGCCAAACCGCGTGAAGATATTTTTCTTTAGGAATGCCACCACATTCTGAACCTCGTTGTTGGGTAAAGCCACGACTTCAACCCACTTGGAAACATAATCAACAACCACCAGAATGTAAGTGTTTCCACACGAACTCACAAAAGGCCCCATGAAGTCTATGCCCTACACGTCAAAAATGTCAATTTCAAGAATAGTGGTGAGAGGCATTTCATCCTTCTTTGATATTCCCCCAGCTCTCTAGCATTCAGCACACCTCTTGACAAGATCACTTGCATCTTTATACAGGTCTGGACAATAAAATCCACAACTAAGAACCTTGGAAGCAGTTCTCGCCCCACCATGATGACCAACGTAGGGCGAGGAATGACAAGCATCAAGTATAATCATTTGCTCCTCCTTTGGGACACATCTATGGATCACACCATCATTGCAATCTTGAACTAATAGGGTTCATCCCAATAATAATCCAAACTGCCTCGTTTGAGTTTCTTACTTTGGTTAGAAGAGAGCTCACACAGGACAATGTCGGTAACAAGGAAATTAGCAACATCCGCGAACCAAGGCATACCATTAAAGAAACAGAGAGGAGTTGCTCATCTGGGAATGCATCATTAATTTCAAGACCATCTTAGGGCCTCCCTTCCTCTTCTAAGCAGGACAAATAATCCTCTACCCGATTCTCACTACCTTTTCTATCAATGATCTCGAGGTCAAACTTTTGAAGCAGCAAAACCCATCTCATCAATCTAGATTTTGAGTCCTTTTTGGTCATCAAGTAACGGAGTGTCGCGTGATCGGTGTGAACGATCACTTTGGCACCCATGAGATAAAGCCTAAACTGTACAATGGCGAACACAATTGCGAACAACTCTTTCTCCGTCACCGTATAATTGACCTTGGCATCATTCATTGTTTTGCTTGCGTAATACACCGGATAAAATATCTTGTTTACCCTTTGCCCCAAAACTGCTCCTACCGTAACATCACTAGTATCGCACATTATCTCAAATGGTGAGCTCCAATTTGGTGCGGTAATAATGGGAGTGGTTGTCAATTTATACTTGAGAAGCTCAAAACCTTACATGCATTCTACATTGAACACAAACTTTGCATCCTTTTCTAGCAACTTGCACAAGGGGTTCACCACTTTGGAGAAATATTTGATGAACCTTCGGTAGAACCCCCCATGCCCAAGAAAGCTCCTAACTCCCTTGACGGAAGTAGGAGGAGGTAGCTTTGAGATCACTTCAATCTTCGCCTTGTTCACTTCGTTTTCGTTCTTTGAGATATTATGGCCGAGGACCTCGACCATAAAGTGGCATTTTTCCCAATTAAGCAAAAGATTTGTCTCTTCACATTGGTCTAGAACTTTGTCAAGATTCTCCAAGCATTCTTCAAATGAGTCACCCACAACACTAAAATCATCCATAAAGACTTCGAGGAAGTCCTCCACCATGTCCGTAAATATTGCCATCATGCACCGCTGGAAGGTAGCAGGTGCATTACACAAACTAAAAGGCATCCGTGAGAATGCAAATGTTCCATACGGGCATGTGAAGGTAGTTTTCTCTTGGTTTTCCGTGGCAATGAGAATCTTGTTGTACCCCGAGTACCCATCCAAAATGCAGTAGTAGGCACGCCCAACAAGTATGTCTAACATTTGATCAAGAAATGGCAATGAAAAATGATCTTTGCGGGTCAATTCGTTCAACTTTCAGTAGTCCATGCATACCTGCCATCTGGTCACCGCCCTAGTGGGTATCAACTCATTTTTCTCATTAGTCACCACATTCATACCCCTCTTTTTCGGCACACATTGCACCTGTGAAGTCCATGCACTATCCAAAATAGGATACACCACCCCTGCATCAATCCATTTGATAATTTCCTTCTTGACGACCTCTTGCATAGCCTCGTTCAACCTCTGTTGATGTTCCACAGAGGGTTTGGCATCATCCTCAAGTATAATTTTATGCATGCAAAAGACGGGGCTTATACCCCGAATGTCAGCTAAAGTCCATCCAATTGCCTTTTTCTTTTTTGAAGCACCTCAAGAGTGGAGTTTACCTGCACTTTGGTTAAGCAAGCAGAAAGAATAACAGGTAATGTAGAAGAAGGTCCTAAGAATTCATACCTGAGGTGTGAAGTTAGAGGCTTCAACTCCAATGTTGGTTTCTCCTCGATTGAGGGCTTTGTCGGTGGAGTCTTCCAATTTTATAAGTCCAAGGAGAGTTTAGGGGGCCCATATGAGTAGGATCCAATTCCTTGCAAGGAATTTGCACATTCAACAAAGACATCCCTTTCATCATCCTCATGTTTCAACAATACAAATTCCATGAGGTCTTCCACATTGATCTTGTCATTCGTGTCATCAACTATCACCTCCATCACAAGATCCACAAAAGAGAAAACTTCATTACTATTCGGTTGCCTCATTGATTTGCACACGTGGAATACAACCTTTTTATTGCCCACCCAGAAGGTGAGCTCCCCTTCTTTCACATCCACCAATGCCTTCCCTGTTGCTAGGAAAGGCCTTCCCAATAATATAGGCACCTCATAGTTGACTTCGCAGTCGAGAATCACAAAATCCGCGGGAAAAATAAACTTGTCAACTCGTACAAGAACATCATCAATAATACCAAGCAGCCTCTTCATTGTTCTATCCGCCATTTGCAATCTCATTGAAGTAGCTCTTGGTTGACCAATACCCAATGTATTGAATACGGAGTATGGCATCAAATTTATACTTGCTCCGAAATCACACAAGGCTTTTGCAAAATCCGCACTCCCAATGGTACAAGGAATTGTAAATGCGTCGGGATCTTCAAGCTTTGGAGCCATCGAGTGCACAATGACACTCACTTGATGAGTCATTTTGATGGTCTCACAATCCATAGATCTCTTTTTAGTTACCAAGTTTTTCATAAACTTGGCATATCCCAGCATTTGCTCAAGAGCTTCCACCAAGGGCACATTGATTGACAAGCTATTCATCATCTCAATAAACTTCTTTAATTTGTTTTCATTCTTTTGCTTCGCAATTCCTTGAGGATAAGGTGGAGGAGGCCTTGGCAAAGGAGCCTTGGATTTCGACACTACCGTTTCCGATATGTGTATCACGTGTTCCCTAGACGGGTTCACGTCATTTTGACTCTCCTCCTTGTTGTCATGAATATCAATCCTCACTTCATCATTCAAAGTCTCATCATTAACTTGCTCATCAACCATTGGATCATCATCATTTTGCAACAAAACATCTTCACTCACAACTTTCCTTTTATTGGAGGTACTAGCTTCTACGCCTCTACCGCTCCTTGTGGTCACCGCCATAACATGTCTTGTATTGTTCCCACCCTTCAGGTTTACTACTGTGTCACTTGGTAGTTCCCCCTTAGGGCGAGTGTTCAATGCTTGAGAAATTTGAACCATTTGTACTTCCAAGTTGCGGATTGAAGTGGTATGGGAAGCTATTTGGGCATCCGAATCGACATTCATTTCCATCATTTGTTAAACATACTCTCTATCCTCCCCATCTCATTGTTTGAAGAACTTTTCCCTTGAGATTTATATGGAGGAGGAGTCTTGGGTTGTTGATACACCGGGGGCCTTTGATAGCCCGAGCCTCAGTTGCCTTGGTTGTTATTATTATTCCAACCCCCATGGTTTCCATTTCTGCCCCAATTGTTATTGTTATTACCCAAATTGTTTGAGTTGTTGTTATTGCCATTGTTCCAATTCCCTTGGCCTTGGTTGCCCCAATTCTGTCATGAAGTTCCTTGTGAAGATAGATTACATTCGGGTCACCTTGAGGAATATTTTCCCGACTCTGCCAAGCTGAAGAAGTGTCATCCATTTCATCAAGTATGTCACAAGCATCGGCATAAGGATCTTCATAAAATTTCCCCCAACTAGCTGATTTACCACGCATTGGTTGGTAGTGTTGATACCCCTGTAAAAAGTCTGTTGAATCATTACTTTAGTCATGTCATTGTTTGGGCATTCCTTTAACATGGTTCTATATCTCTCCCAGATTTCATGAAGGGGTTCATTAGGTTCATGTTTGAAGGCTAAGATATCATCCCTTAATGCTTCCATATGACCCAGTGAGAAAAACATGGCTATAAACGTATCAGCCAAATCATCCCACGTGGTGATGGAATGGTTGGGGAGCCTCTCGAGCTAGTCCAAAGCTTTCCCTCTAAGTGAAAAAGGGAAAAGTTTCAATCTCACCGCATCTTCCGATATGTTTGTCTGTTTTCTCCCCCATCAGGTGTCTACAAAACCCTTTATATGTTTATATACATTCTGATAAGGACTGAAAGTGAAGAACCCTCTTTGCTCTAATAAGGTCAACATGAAATTTTTAATCTGGAAATTGCCCGCCCGGATCCGGGGCTAGACAATTGCATTTGCGTAACCTTTATTGGGAATCACTCGATGTGCTGCCCGTGGAGGAGGTGGGGGAGGGTTTGGAATGTTGTCATTGGTCTGGCGGCCTCTTCTTTGGGCTTGAGGAACTAGATTAACCTCATCCTCACCATTATCATCTACCTCCTCCCCCGAGAGAACATTGCCGAGAGGATCATTATGCGCCATTGGTACCTAAAGCGATTAACACACAAAAGTTAGTAACATAGAAGGAAAGAAAAACAAGACACACAACTAGTTAGACAAATAGCCAAAACCATCTAAATCCCCAGCAACGGCGCCAAAAAAGTGATTGGTTCCAACCCTACACCACTATATAGTAGCGATGAGTGGTCGATGTAGTTTTACCCGATGAGGTCGGAATCGATTTCCACAGGGAGTTAATTTGGTTTGGAGTTGGGTTTCAAACTAATCTAGTTGTGCGTGTTGTTTCTAATTGAACTTCTGAACATTGTTCGGATTATTTCTATTCTAATTGTTATACTAATGAATGCTAAGAGAGTAATCTAAGTACAATATTTTTGTTAGAGTTTTTCAAGTGATAAAGGACACTAGGGAAGTGACTTCCACCTAGGTGAGTATCTAATGGGTAGCAAGAATCTAGGACAAACTTCTTATGCTTGGTGTCGTGATATAACCTTCATACATAAATACTCACTCTATACCTCTCGGTACTTTGAGTGACTTTGCCCGATTTGGCTTTCTCAAGCCCAAATGGGTGTTCATGCAATGCAAGTGAAATTGTCTCAAGTCGGGTATTACTATCTCAAGGTTTAATCCTTTAATTGGGGCTATCAATCTCTTGAATTCACCACAATTCCTTGTTAGCCTACTTTTCCTAGACATAGTCCCTCTTTATCAAGAAGAGCCTAAGTCATAAAGGCACGAATCAGTGTTTGCAACCACCAATTATACAATTAAAGCATGAAATAAGCTAAATATCACTAACTCATAAACAATTAAGCCCTAAAATTCAAGACCCATTAAATACCCACACTAGGGTTGGGTTACAACCCTAGCTATGGGGTCTAGATACTCATGATAATAACATAAATCAAAGGTAGAGATGAAATATAAGCCATAATATTCAAATACAAGATGAAAATCTAAAGATTAAAGATAAACCTACTCTAAAATTACTTTAAAAGGTAAATCCCAGTCGTTCACGTGCTTTCTAAAACAAAACTTTACCTAAAATGTCAAAAAGGTCTATTTATACACAACTAAAAATTCTGTACAAAATTGTCCTTATGGAGAATTCGCGAACGCGTAAATCTGACCGCGTCTGCGCTTGAGCTTACACGACCACGTAAAAGTGATCACGGTCCGCGTTTCTTCAATTGTGGGCGTGGATTGGACTTGGTTTCGCGGACCGCATAAATTCAGCCGCGTTCGCGTAAGCCTCCATTGCGGCCGCATATTTTGGACGCGGACCGTGTTCTTTTGTTATGACTCACTTGCAAGGTCTCTGAACCTTAAGATGCGCTCTCAGCGGAATCCCCTTCGCGCCCGTGTATGACAAATTCGCGTCCGCGTAATTTAGATGCGGGTCGCGTTCTTCATTTGAGCCCAAACTGTAGAGTCTCTGAAACTCTAACTCCGCTCTCAGCGAAAATACCACCACGGCCGCGTCAGATATTCCTCGTCCATCGCGGTCAGCGATCAAACTTGTGCCCGAATCAGCCTCTATGAACCTTACTTTTGCGGGCCGCGTATTTATGGCCGCCTCAGTGGTGGTCCTTACACGGTCGCGTATTTCTACGGTTGCCCACGCTCCTGTCCAAGCCTTTGATTTGTGCAAGTTTGACTCCTTCATGAGTTTATTTCAACTTCTTTGCCTCATTTTGATCAAACCCTGCAAGAAAGCACATTAAGTTAGTTTTCGGGAATACCTTTACGCAATTTTGACCCAAAACCTAAGAAAAAGAGAGCAAATAAACGGCTAAAAGCCCTAGTTATCATACCCAACATCTAAACACGTAACAAATAGACAAATAAGTCCCAATGCCTCAAGCTAAATTTAACCATGACACTTACCTTGCTCCAATGGCCACTCAAAGCTTAACCACGACTTTTCCCTTCAAACAAGCCTCCAAACAAATAGAATCTAGCAAATTACCAACCAAACAATTCAAATAAAGCCTTAGGATTTACCCACGATTGCAAGGAGTTCAATTTAGGCCATTTTTAAAAAAGTCAACAAAAGTCAACACCCGGGCCCGCTTGGTCCAAACCCGAAATTTGTACCAAAACCTGATTACCCATTCACCCCGAGCCCGGTTATGTAATTTTTTTTGGAATCCGACCTCAATTTGAGGTCTAAATCCCCAATTTACCAAATCCCTAGTTTCTACCCAAAAACCCCCAATTCCACCATGAAAAAACTTAGATTTTAGGTTGAAATCTTACGGAAAATGGTGAAAGATTGAAAGAAATTAGTTTAGCATCACTTACCAATGATTTAGGGAAGAACATTTCTTTGGAAAAACGCCTCTTGTGTTTTAGGTTTTAAAAATTTGAAGAATGGGAGAAAAATCCCATCTAAGTCATATTTACCCACTTGCAGATGTCGCAAATGCGACCTGGGCTTCGCAAATGGAAAGCCCACAACTGCGAAGGAACCATCGCAAATGGAAAGCCCTTCACACTTTTGCATTTTTCGCAACTGCGAAGCATAGTTCGCAAATGCGAACACAGGCAAACCACTAATGCGACCAAGTGAGTGGAAATGCGAAGACTACCCACCCCGGCTCCCATCGCAATTGCGAGAGATTGTTCGCAATTGCGAACACTGGCCTCCCCAGTTACTCTTCGAAAATGCGATGAGTAGATTGCAAATGCGAACCCAACATTGGTCGCAAATGCGAAGCTTGATCTTGCAATTGCGAGATCAGAGGCCTGCAACAAGAACTGAAGCACATCAACAAATTATCTAAGTCCAAATCACTCTGTAGCCTATCTGAAACTCACCCAAGCCTCCGGGGCTCTAGACCAAAAGTGCGCACTAGTCTAAAAACATCATACGAACTTGCTCGCGCGATCAAATTGCCAAAATAACACCTAGAACTACGAATTGAACACCAAATCAAATGAAATTTTCAAGAAACTTTGAAATCTCTATTTTCACAACCGGACGTCCGAATCACGTCAAACCAACTCCATTTCACACCAAATTTCACAGACAAGTCATAAATGTCGTATTGGACCTATACTGGGTGTCGAAACAAAAATACGGACCCGTTATAAAAAAAGTCAAACTTTGGTCAAATATTTCCAATTCATTTAGTCTTTAACTACTAGATTTTGATAAAGTCCGATATCTCTAGGCTAGGGACTTCCAATTTTGATTACGGGCATACCCCCAAGTCCCAAATCATGATATGGACCCATCGGGACCGTCAAAACTTGAATCCGGGTCCGTTTATCAAAAAGGTTGATCGAATTCAACTCAAATGAAGTTTTTGGCAAAACTTATTTTCATCAATTTTTAATATAAAAGCTTTCCGGAAAGATATTGGACTATGCACGCAAATCGATGAAGGCTAAAACATGATTTTAAGGCTTCGGATCACAGAATTAGGTTTCAAAACACGAGTTGACCTATCAAGTAATCATATTCTCCACCTCTAAAACAACCGTTCGTCCTCGAACGGATATAGAAAAGTACCTGAACATGTGAATAGGTGGGGATATCGACTCTGCATGTTCGACTCGGACTCCCAAGTAGCTTCCTGGACAGGCTAACCTCTCCACTACACTCGGACTGAAGGATAACTCTCCGACCTCAAGTGACAAACCTGTCGGTCTAGAATAGCTACCGGCTCCTCCACGTAAGTCAAATCCATGTCCAACTGGACAGAGCTAAAATCTAACACGTAAGGAGCATGGACACATGGAATACCGGATGAACTGCTGATAACTCCAGAGGCAACACAAGCCTGTAAGACACCTCTCCCACTCTCTCGAGAATCTAAAAAGGTTCGATATACCTAGGGCTCATCTTGCTCTTCTTTCCAAACCTCATGACACCCTTCATGGGTGATACCCGGAGGAACACTCTCTCACCAACCATGAATGAACATCACGAACTCTACGATCGACATAATTCTTTTGCCTGGGCTGAGCTATGCAAAGTCGATCCTGAATAATCTTGACCTCATCCAAGGCATCCTGTAGTAGATCTGTACCCAAAAACTGAGCCTCACCCGGCTCGAACCACCCAATTGGCGACAGACACCGCCTACCGTATAATGCCTCATAAGTAGCCATCTGAATGCTCGACTGGTAGCTGTTGTTGTAGGCGAACTTTGTAAGGGGCAAGAACTGATCCCACGACCCTCTGAAGTCTATAACACATGCACGGAGCATATCCTCCAAGATCTGAATAGTGCGCTAGGATTGTGCGTCTGTCTGAGGATGAAATGATGTGCTCAGCTCAACCCGCGTACCCAACTCACGCTGTACTCCCTCCCAGAAGTACGAGGTGAACTGCATACCACGATAAAAAATGATAGACACGAGCACACCGTGAAGACGGACGATCTCACGGATATACATTTCTGCCAACCGTACCGAAGAATTTGTAAATGCCACAAGAATGAAATGCGCTGACTTAGTCAGCTTGTCCACAATGACCCAAATGACATCGAACTTCCTCTATGTCCGTGGAAGTCCAACAACGAAATCCATAGTGATATGCTCCCATTTCCACTTAGGAATCTCTATCTTCTGAAGCAAACCACCAAGTCTCTAATGCTAATACTTGACTTGCTGACAATTTAGACACCGAGCTACATAGGCAACGATATCCTTCTTCATCCTCCTCCACCAATAATGCTGCCGCAAGTCCTGATACATCTTTACGATGCTTGGATGAATAGAATACTGGGAACTGTGGGCCTCCTCAAGAATCAACTCACGATGTCCATCCACATTAGGCACACAAACACGACCCTTCATCCTCAAGACTCCGTCATCACCAACAATAACCTCCTTGGCACCACCGTGCCGCACTATGTCCCTAAGGACTAACAAATGAGGGTTGTCATACTGCCGATCTCTGATACGCTCAAATAAAGAAGACTGAGCGACTGTACAATCTAGAACACGACTGGGCTCTTAAATATCCAACCTCACAAACTGGTTGGCCAACGTCTGAACATCTTATGCAAGCGGCCTCTCACCGACTACATTGAACGCAAGGCTGCCCATACTCACTGCCTTCCTACTCAATGCGTCGGCAACCATATTGGCCTTCCCGGTGTGATACAAGATGGTGATGTCAGAGTCTTTCAATAGCTCCAACCACCTCCTCTGCCTGAAATTGAGATCCTTTTGCTTGAACAACTACTTGAGGATCCGATGATTAGTGAAAACCTTGCACGACACGCCATAAAGATAGTGCCTCCAAATCTTCAATGCATGAACAATGGCTTCCAACTCTAAATCATGGATAGGGTAATTCTTCGCATGAACCTTCAATTGCTGCGACGCATATGCAATCACCCTACCCTCATGCATCAATACCTCACCGAGCCCAACATGGGACTCATCACAATATACCGTGTAAGATCATGAAACGGTTGGTAATACCAACACCGACGATGTAGTCAAAGTAGTCTTGAGATCCTGAAAGCAAGACTCACACTCGTGTGGCCATCTGAACGGGGCACCCTTCTGGGTCAACCTGGTCAATTAGGCTGCTACAGATAAAAGCCCCTCCACAAATCACGGTAATAGCCCGCCAAACCCAAGAAACATTTGATCTCTGTGGCGCAAGTAGGTCTAGGCCAGTTCTGAATTGCCTCAATCTTCTCAGGATCTACCTGGTGATATAACGTGACCCAAGAAGGCGACTGAATCCAACCAAAACTTGCACTTTGAGAATTTTGCATATAACTGGTTGTCTCTCAGAGTCTGAAGCACAATCCTAAGAAACTGCTTGTGCTCCTATCGACTGCGGGCGTACATCAAGATATCGTCAATAAACACAATCACAAATGAGTCCAAATAAGGCTTGAACACTCGGTTCATCAGATCCATGAATGCTGCTGGGGCATTTATCAACCTAAAGAACATAACAAGAAACTCATAATGCTCGTACCAAGTCTGAAAAGTTGTCTTAGGGACATCAGATGCCCTAATCCTCAATTGATGGTAGCCAGATCTCAAATCAATCTTCAAAAACACCGTGGAACCCTGAAGTTGATCAAATAAATCATCAATCCTCGGAAATGGATACTTGTTCTTGATGGGGACCTTATTCAACTATTGATAATCTATGTACATCCTCATTGATCCATACTTCTTCTTCACAAAAAACATAGGTGCACCCGAGGGCGAGACACTAAGTCTAATAAATCCCTTATCAAGAAAATCCTGCAAATGTTCCTTCAAGTCCTTCAACTCTGGCAGGGCCATACGGTATGGCAGAATGGAAATAGGCTGAGTTCCCGAAGCCAAATCAATACAGAAATCAATATCCTTGTCGGGTGGCATCCCAGGCAGGTCAGCGGGAAATACCTCTGGAAACTCACGAACAACTGGCACGGAATCCATAGAAGGAACCTCTGAACTAGAATCACGAACATAAGCCAAATAGGCTAAAACCCCCTTCTCGACCATATGTCGAGCCTTCATATAAGAGATAATCATGCTGGTAGAATTGCCATGAGTCCCTCTCCACTCTAATCGAGGCGACCCTGGTAAGGCTAAGGTCACCGTCTTGGTGTGATGGTCCAATATAGCGTGATAAGGTGACTGCCAATCCATGCCCAATGTAACATCAAAATCAACCATAAACTATATCGAGGAGTAGAAGATCTACACTGGTCACAAGACTCCCAATAGTGACCACAAACGAACGATAAACACGATCTAAATTAATAACATTCTCCATAGGTATGGACACATATATAGGGGCACTCAAAGAATCATGAGGCACAACCAAATATGAAGCAAAATAACATGACACATAGGATTAAGTAGACCCCAAATCAAATAGAGCTAAAGCATCCCTACTGCAAACTAAAACAATATCTGTATTAACAACATCGAATGATCAGCCTCAAGCTTGGCTGTAAAAACATAGCATCGGGGCTGGGCCCCACTACTCTGAACTACATCTCTAGGACGACCCCTGGTTGGCTAGAATCCACCTCTAGAGTTCTGACATCCACCTCTAATGGTCAGACCACCATCCCTGGCTGCCTGACCCCTACCTCTAGCTGACCGAGCGGGTGGTACAACACCCGGTGCCGGGACCATGGCATGAGAACCCTGATGTTGTGAACTGCTCGATGCACGAGGGAAAACCTAGCAATGTGCCTCGGGTCACCACAAGTATAACAAGACCTCGACTGCTGTGACTGCTGGTCGTGAAACTAACCTTCTCGACCTGTGTAACCACCCTAATAACTCTGGAGCGGAGGTGGACTGATAGGACCTGTTGGTGCACTGTAGTCTAGCTGATCAGAATAAGGCATATGAGGGCCACGACCATCTAGAGCACCGTGGGATGCCTGGATTTCTGAATGAAACGACCTGGGAGTATGGTCTCTACTAAAAGTACCCATGCCTCCAGATGAGGCACAACTCAACCTACCGAAATGACGAGGTCTCTTGCCAGACCCCTGACATCCTTGAGCAAGAACCATCTCAACTCTCCTGGAAACATTGGCAGCCTCTTGAAAAGAAATCTCACTCCCGATCTCCTTATCCATCTGCAACTTGATAGGCTGAATAAGTCCCTCAATAAACCTCCTCACTGTGATGACCCAAGGGGTCATTTTGTGAAATTAGACCTAATTCTAGGCTTATTATCCATAAAAAGACTAATTTTAATTACCTCGATTTGCGTGAATATTCTGGATGTGAAACCAGAAAGCTTTTATGTGAAAATATGAGAAATAGTAATTTCTAGAGTTAAAATTTGGTTTTGGTTGACTTTGGTCAACCTTTTTTGTAAACGGACCCGGATCTGTGTTTCGACAATCCCGGTAGGTCCGCAATAAAATATTGGACTTGGGCGTATGCTCGGAATTGAATTCCGAGGTCCCTAGCCCTATAAAATAATTTTTGAAGAAAATTGTTCTGCTGGTTAATTCAAGAAATAAAGAAAGGAAATAATATGTGAAATTGATGATATCTGGTCCGTATTTTGGTTCCGAATCCCGGAACAAGTTTGTTATGATATTTAAGTCCTATTTGTGAAATTTGATGAGAATTAGGGTTGATTTGATGTCATTCAGACATCTGGTTGAAAAGTCAAAAATTTGAGTGCTCTTGAGGAAATATTGAGTTTTGAGGTTAAATCTGTAGATTTTGATGATTTGATCGCACGCGCATGTCTATATGATGTTTTTAGACTTGCGTGCATGTTTGGTTTGTAGCCCCGAGGGCTCGGGTGAGTTTCGGGTAGGCTACGGAGTGTCTAGACTTAGAAAAGTTTTCCCAACAGCTATAATCTGGTGTTGCGGGCCTCTGATCTCGCATTTGCGAGATTAGGCTTCGCATTTGCGAAATCTTGTGCCAACCCCATATCTTGCAAATGGGAGATTTGGGGTCACAAATGTGAATTCTCCCTTTGTCGCAAATGCGATATTTTTATCACATTTGCGATAAACCTCAGTAATCACAGGGTTTGCAAATGCGAACTCCAGTTTGCAAATGCGAGACCCACAACCTGTTATATCAGATTTTTTACGGGTTTTTCACTTCTTTTTCAATTCTCTCAAACCCTAAACCTCTATAAGCAATTTTCCAAAGACCCAAACTTCTCCAAACCATTGGTAAGTGATCTCCAACTAATTCTTTTCAATTCTTAACAACTTTTAACAAGATTACAACCAAAATTCTAGAGTTTTCATGGTAAAAATTGGGTTTTTGGGTAGAACTTGGGAATTTCAAAATTTGGGGGTTTAGACCCCGAATTGAGGTCGGATTCCAATACCAATTGCATATCTGGGCTCGGGGGAGTTTTGGTCCGAACCTCGAGTTTAGACCAAGCGAGTCCGGGGTCGATTTTTGTATTTTGGTAAGAAAACATAGGAAAGCCATAGTTTTTCAATAAAGTTGATTCCTTTAGGCTATGATTGATGACATTGATTCAATTGTGATTAGATTCAAGCTGATTAGAAGCAAATTCTAAAGGGAAGGCAGTGCTAGTGTAGTGAATTGCTTGTGAGATCTAGGTAAGTGCTTGGTTTAACATTGACTTGAGGGAATAGGAATCCCTAACCTGATTGTTATGTGAAATTGCTTGTGTGTGGTGTATAGGTGAGGTGACGAGTACCTATACACTACCATATTGTCTATTTAACATGATTCCTTCCCCGTTTCCAATTATTTGCTTCCTGGCTTAATTATTTTATGATCATTGAGGCTTACATGGTTATTTGGTTTCATTAAATTACTGTCAAGTATTGTTTCAAGTATGTTAGAAGCATTGACTGTATCCTTGGTTTTGTTATGATACATAAAGATTGAGCTGAATGACAGTGTTACGATATTTACATATGTTCTGGTTGGTTTCATTATGAAATGATATTTGATGAAGTTTATGAGTTATATCGATTTCTGTTTACAATTGTTGAGAAAAACAATATTATGAAAGGCTTGGCATGAATTGTGAAAGTTTTCATAAATAAATAAACTGATATGATATGTCTGGTGGGAGCGAGTTGCACGCCGCAACAAGGAGTAATAAGGGTGGACATGTGAGATCGGGTTGCACGCGACAACAAGTGTAATAAGGGTGATATATATAGGGTGTGTAGTAAGGGTGGACAGGTGGGCGCGGGTTGCACGCCGAAACAAGGAGCAATAAGGGAGGACACCTATGTTTTAATAAATTTTCAAGAAAAAGTAAAGATTTGAAAAATTACTGTTTTACTCTACTACTTTACGTATTTTACACTTACTTCTATTTTTAAAGTCAAGATTTTGGAACTTTATGTGAGAATTTGGTTATAGCTGAGGCCTGAAAAAGGCAACTGAGTTATTATATTTATTGTTGTAGTTCATTGTTCTTGTTTTGGTTAGAATTATTTTCTTTCTTTGTTATATATATCGTTACAGGTTATGTTACGTTGCCCCGCCTTAGCCTCGTCACTATTTCGTCGAGGTTAGGCTCGACACTTACTCAGTACATGGGGTCGGTTATACTGATACTACACTCTGCACTCTTTTGTGCAGATCCAGGTACCGGCCAACGTTAGGAGATCTTAGTAGCCCGTATTCATCATTCAGAGACACGAGGTAGATTTGCTGGCGTCCGTAGATTCCTAGAGTCTTCTCCTAGTTTTATAGACACTGTTTTATTATATTCGAAACAAATATATTAATTTTTTCAGCCCGTTATTTGTAGTATTCTTAGTGGTTCGTGAATTATGATACCAGACCCTGGGGTAGTCTTATAGTTATAAATTTAGTTACTGACTCGGTTTAATTATTCATTTATTTTTTTATTCGTGAATTTATGCATGGGAATTAATAAGTTTATTTTAATTTTGAGTGGCTTTGTTATAATTAAATAGACTTTGATGGAAATTAATTAAATAAGTTCTAACATTGGCTTGCCTAGCAAGTGTGGTGTTAGGCGCCATCACGATCCTAAGGGTGAGAATTTGGGTCGTAACACTCACCCTCTCTCTCTCGTTTGGGAGTAAAAGAAAAGCATGACGGGCCAAATCCACAAAATGGGTCTCGTACTGAGTAACAGTCATACTTCCCTACTGAAGACACTCGAACTTACGACAATTCTCCTCTATCAATGTGATATGGAGAAACTTCTCCAGAAAGAGTTGAGAGAACTGGTCCCAAGTAATAGCAGGCGACCCCGCTGGTATGGTCAATAAATAATCTCTCCACCATTTCTTGGCGGATCCAATCATCTGAAATGCAACAAAATCGACCCCATTGGTCTCCACTATACCCTTGTTCCGCAGAACCTCATGACAACTGTCAAGATACTCCCAGGGATTCTCTGAGGTAGCACCACTGAAGTGAACTGGGAAGAGCTTGGTGAACCTGTCCAATCTCCATAAGGACTCAGAAGACATAGTTGCTCCTCCTCCATCATGAGAGACGGTTGGTGCCATGGGAAATGCGCCAGTCTGGGCCATACTCTCCATAAGGCCCACCAAACGGACCAAAGCATCCTAAAGTAGGAGGGTGGCAATGAACCCCTCCGGAACCTGAGTTGGCCGGCAGGAACAGTCTGGGCTGGAGCCTCCTTCTCAAACTTGACCTGAGGCTCCATTGTTGGGGATGTGCTGGGGTTATGGGCTAAGCCCTTCCCCTACCTCGGCCTCTGACACAGCCTTTTCCTCGACCTCGACCTCTGCCCCTCGTAGCAGCTGCCACTTGAGACTTTGACTGATGCTCAACTGAAGAAGTGGTACGTGTTCTCGCTATCTGCGAGAGAATAAGAGTCGAAGAGGCCAATCAGTATTGAGAAAACAAAGTCACACGACAAAGAAGAATAGAAGTGAAATTTGTTCCTAAACTTCATAGCCTTTGGTAGATAAGGACATACGTCTTCGTACCGATCCCCCAGACTTTACTAAGCTCGCTCGTGAATTGTGAGACCTAGGCAACCTAGTTATCTGATACCAACTTGTCACTACCCGGAATTCCCATCGTCGGGACCGTGATGGCGCCTAAAATTCCACTTGCTAGGCAAGCCATGTTAGAGTATTTTTAAGCTAACCTTATTCAACACAATCGACAACAACAATAAATTAAGATGAAGAACAGCGAATACGGAATAATATAAAAGCTTCAACCTTTACAACTACCCGGATCTGGAGTCACAATTCACGAACTACTAAGATTTCTACAAATGGAGTCTGAATAAGGGAAAAATACAATGTTTTGAAATAAAAAATAGTAAAAGATAAATCTAAGAAGAGACTCTGGGGTCTGCAGACACCGACAGATCTACCTTGGGTCTCCTGATAGCAATCCGGTAGCTAATCTCTCGATCAACTAGAGCCGGTAAAAACATCTACACAGAAAGTGCAGAGTGCAGTATCAGTACAACCGACCCCATGTATTGGTAAGTGTGAACCTAACCTCGACGAAGTAGTGACGAGGCTAACATGTACAAGTCAACAATGTGTATACAGATAACAGTAAAGAACTAAATAGGTAATATCGGAAGGGGGAAACATGCTGAAGGGAAATATGAGATAAAGAAATACTGCAGAAAGATAACTTGAACAGTAAATACACTATGAACCAATAAGAACCAATGAACACAATAAAGGAAAAGTGCACGGCATCACCCTTTGTGCTTCTACTCTCATCCTCACCATGAAATTAATAGAAATGGCACGACATCACCTTTCGTGCATTAACTCTCATAACATGGAACGACATCACCCTTCGTGCATTAACACTCTCAACCTCACTTAAAGTCAATAAAAACGGCACGACATCACCCTTCGTGCATTAATACTCTCCCTCACCAAAACAATGAACAATGACAACAGGGAGATAGAAACCACAAGAACAAGTCTTACTTCAACATTTGGTTCCAATATACCAACCTCAACTTGAATTAACACTCAATCAATACCAAAGTCTAAGCATGACTAACATGATCAAGGAAGCAACAAATTACAAGAATAAGACCCACCCGCATGCTATAACCCGACAACAACACATAGGTACTCGGCACTTCACCTATACGTGGTTCCCATCATCTAAACATGTAGAAAATATACAAATAAGTCCTAATCCCTCAAGCCAAATTTAACCATGACACTTACCTTGCTCCAACCAGTCTAAGTCATATATACCCAGCTGCAGATGTCGCAAATGCGACTTGGGCTTCGCAAATGAAAAGCCTGCAAATGCGAAGGAACCATCGCAAATGAGAAGCCCTTCACACTTCTGCATTTTACGCAAATGGGAAGAATAGTTTGCAAATGCGAACACAGGCAAGTCGAAAATGCAACACAGTGATCGGAAAAGCGAAGAGTACCCCTTCTCAGCTCTCATCGCAATTGCGAGCGATTGTTCGCATATGCGAACACTGACCTCCCCAGCTACTCTTCGCAAATGCAATGAGCAGACGCATATACGAACCCAACAGCGGTCGCAAATGTGAAGCTTGATCTCGCAATTGCGGGATCAGAGGCATGCAACAAGAACTGAATCTCACCAGCAAATGTTCTAATCCAAATCACTCCGTAGCCTATCCGAAACTCACTCGAGCCCTCGGGGCTCTAGACCAAAAGTGCACACTAGTCTTAAAACATCATAGGAACTTGATCGCGTGATCAAATAGCCAAAATAACACCTAGAACTACGAATCGAACACCAAATCAAATGAAATTTTCAAGAAACCAACTCTATTTCTCACTGAATTTCACAAACAAGTCATAAATGTGGTATTGGACCTATACCGGGTGCCGGAACCAATTTACGGACCCGTTATCCAAAAAGTCAAACTTTGGTCAAATATTTTCGATTCATTTGGCCTTTAACTACCAAATTTTGACAAAGTCCGATATGTCGGGCTAAGGACTTCCAATTTCGATTTCGGGCATACACCCAATTCCTAAATAATGATACGGACCCACCGGGACCATCAAAATACAAATTCGGGTCTGTTTACCGAAAAAGTTGACAAAAGTCAACTCAAATGAAGGTTTTAGGCAAAATTTCGTATTTACACCAGTTTTTAACATAAAAGCTTTCCGAAAAAATGCCCGGACTGCGCACTGAAATAGAGGAAGGCTAAAACATGATTTTTAAGGCTTCGGATCACATAATTAGGTTTTAAAACACGAGATGACCTACCAAGTCATCATATTAGGTCGAGACATTTCAAGTGTGGAGAACATGATTTCCAATACTTATATTAGTTAGGTTATGGTAAAGAACAGTATAAGTTACAGATGAAGTGGTAAACGAGTAATGGCTATTATGGAAAGGCATGTAAATAGAGGTGTTAACGTCCACAATTAGAATACTCATAACACTAGAAAATTATGTAAAAATAGTACGGGCTATCCAGTTTTTAGACTGGTAATTGAAAAAATAGCCAGCATTTACAAATTAATTGAAAAATAGCAACTATTTGCTGCAACACGGAAAGTTCCAGCATAATATACTGGAGATTGGTGCACCTGTGTATGAACTTCAGCATATTATGCTGGAACTCCAGCACATGAAAGTTCCAGCATAATATACTGGAGATTGGAGCACCTGTATATGAATTTCCAACATATTATGTTGTTCCAGTATATTATGCTGGAACTCCAGTATATTATGCTGGAAATTACCATGTAAAAAAGTCGAACTCCAGTATATTATGCTGGAATATTTTCCGGATTTGAACGTTCAAATTTATCTTTACATGAAAAGTGACTAAATTTCAATTACTTTTGAAATTGTGGCTATTTTTCAATTACCACTTGTAAATCTGGCTATTTTTGAATTTCACCCGAAAATTATTGGAAAAAATACGCGACACGTCAAACATATACACTATATTTATCATTCATAGCTATAAATTTACCAAATTTACCATTCTTAGCTATATTTGAATTTTATTGCAAATTCATGAAACAAGAGATTAAATGTTTTGAACTGAAATATGAGAGTAACAAACTCTCGTAGCTCAATTGGTTAGAATGCTCGCTTAGTTATCGGAGGTCTTGAGTTTGACTCTAAACAAGAGAATTATATTTTTCTATATTTCTGTATTTTGTCTTGGTTGTATTCATTGCGCACAAATACTGTATACATATTGTATCTTTTGTATTCACCCTTGTATATAGTCGATACATGTTGTATCATTTGTATAAACCCTTGCATTTCGCCTTGTTTATAGTTGATACATGTTATATTCATTGCGCGATAAATATAGTTCCACGAATGAATACAATTGATACAGGCTGTGCAAATGAATACAGTTAACACAAGATGGTAACAATTGAACAATAACTAGGAATGGTAATTAGGCAAACTATAGTTATTAGCCTCTAAACTATATTGCTTTTGTATAGTCGCTGTAGAATTAATAGCCGAAAAATATATAAAATTTGTATGTTTTTGTATATATATACATTTTGTATATCATATACAAAAATTATACAAGTTTTATACACTTTTTCAATTACCATATGTAAATAGTTTCTAGCGCGGGCTAAAAGTGATAATACCCTTTTCTATTGACCCTTTTTTTAGAAAAAATCTTATTTTATGCCCATTAAGCCCAACCTGTTTACCCTTTAATAGCCAAGCCCAAAATATACTTTTCCTACATATATGGCCTAAACTATTTACCCCCTACCCAATCCCCTTCCCCTTTTCAATATCTCTAAACAAGAGTCCCACACCCCAGACGTTCCTTTCCTATTTCAAAAAACATACAAAGATTAGTCATTTTAGTGGATGATGAAAATCCAATACAAACCCATGCATTTACCCAATTTGTTTTAGATTTTTCTATATAAATTTTAAAAGACAAGTTTTCGTATTATTTTACATGAGTTTCACTCCAAAATTCTCTTTCTATATTACTATATTCTTTTTTGTGTATTAATTTGTATTTGAATCCATGTGTTGTTGTGATTATATATTAAGCTTCATAGATCAAAATATTTGTGTGTGTGTGAAGACCCACCATTGTTGAGCTTGAAGCTCCTAAATTTAAAATTTTATTTTGAATATTTGATGGTTTATTCGAAGTGGGTGCTGTATAAAATTGCTTATAGTACCTTCAAGAAGTTTATAGTGAAATTGGTTGCATTTGAGGCTGGTTTGAGGTACTTGAGAACGCAATTTTCAGCTGAAATTTAAATAACACAGTTTCTCAATAGTATACTGCTATGGTATACAATTTACTATAAATATTATACCATTATACTGCAATAGTATACTGTAATAATATGTAATATACTATAATAATATATAATATACGACAATAATATACTTTGGCTGCTATTTGTTAAATAATTTGGGTGCTATTGTGGAAATCTAAAATCGTGATTATAGTCTAAATTTGGTTGCTGATTTGAAAAAAAATAACAATATTGAATCCTTCATAGTGTTACCCTAGAGTATATCGCTACTATATACAATTTACAATAAGAGTATACAACTATACTGCAACAGTATATTGTAATAGTATATAATATACGACAATAGTATAGAATAATTGTTTACATTGAAAATGGTAATTACAACTAAATCTGATTATGTGGTTCTAAAAATACGTGATTTATTTTAATACTAGTTATTAGGCAATAGATGCTAAGAGTTAGTTAGGAAAATGAGATGAGAGCTAAAGGTAATGGGTTAAGCAAACCGAGCAGTGGTGAGATCGGGGTCTCGAGGTGGCCTAAGTTGGGCCTCGAGGTCGAGCTAATGTGCTTGACTGAGGCGATCAATGGAGAACTAACAGTTCTAAGGGCCTCGAAGATGGCCCTTTATGATCAATGATGAGTGATAAATGAAGAACAGTCAATGGAATACAATAAATGTAAGCAATAAATCAACAGAGAGAAAAGAGAGTATGTTTGAAGTTAGAGAGCAGAGAATGTTCTTGTTCTTGTATTCAATATCATGTGTTCAAGAAACGATAAGGTCCCCTTTATATAGGAGGAATAATCCCAACATGGTACATGTATAATTATTACAAAAGTAAATAGCTGGTACATCTACTTAATGTTCTGGTATGGACTTGTACTATTCTTGCAGGCGTTTGTCAGCTTTAGCCACGTATTTTTGGGTGTCCCGTGTATTTCTACGATGGACTCCAATCTTCCCTCTGTTTCGAGGTACACTGATCCCTCGATACCACTCCTTGAAGAATTCACCTCGGAGTTGATTCTCGGCCTTGCATTAATTCTATCGAGACCAGGCTCGGAATAACGTTGAAATCTCAAGATCGCTCATTCCCGGTTTTGATCGTATACAGATAGTCCTCGTGTTTCTTGGAATGAAAAGACAAGAAACGATTTGAATTCTCAACCCTTTAATGCTTCCATTATTGCGTCAGTTGCGCTATATCAAGAGAATGATGTGATAAAAGGGGACACAAAAGGTCGCGTCCCTATAGCTCTGAAAAATCCTTCGAATTGATTACGGCGGCTGGCTTCCCTTAGGCCTCCTCTAACGTACATGATGGGCCCCTATAAATACTTCTCCCTTCGCATCATATTTTTCACTACATCTTCAAGCCTTCAAAAGAGTTCCTCTTACTTCTCTCTTGTGTTCTTTCTCTGATAACATTTCTTTCTCCCTTCTAAAATCTTTTAAAAGGAATGGCGAAGAATTCCACCACTGCCCCTCAAGGAGATAAGCCTTCCTCTTCTTCAAGCTCGTCTAAGGGAAAGGAAACAGTACCCCTTGTCTCAAGGAGTGCATAATCGTACCCTGCAAAACGACCTCCGATTTGATGGTCGATAAGCCTTCTTCGAAGCCCGGACGGTGTGAACCCATGTCTCGATATATTAGCTTAGTAACGGACATCACGAATGTGAAGGCAGAATGCCACTGGGTGGATGCGGTGCTGGTGAAGATTCCCTCTCGGGGAGAGGACATAACGGCATACGAGGTCCACTTACTTAGTGTGTATACCTATCCATTTACCCTTGGCCCGGTGGAGCCATCCTCGCCCTCAATAGACCCCGTGATCCTCGACTTCTATGAACGATATCGAGTGACTCTCGACCAAATTCATCCGTCGTTTTGGCGTATTGTTTACATGATCAGATATTTTTCAAACATGGTCAAGGGGATGTCTTTTACCCTCGACCACTTGGTCAGAATATACATCCCCCGACTCTTCCGTGGTGGTTTGATTAAGCTCCAACACTGGGCCTCAAGAGCCTTTTTTGCTTGTACTAACGAGGTTAGGGACATATGGTTGATGAGCCGTTTTGTCCGAGTTAGGACCTCGGACCTTATTCTAGTGGAAAGGATGTCGTTCCCTGAAAAGTGGAACATGAAATGTAAGTGGATACATTAGTTAAATGTTTTCTTTATTCTTTGGATTAATTTCTCCATGAACTGACTCCCTCCGTTGATGCAGTTGTCGCGGTGTACTATGGTGCGGTTAAGGATCTCTCAGGCTGGGTTAGCTAGCTAGATTCGACTTGCCCATATATTGAGCGTGTGTGGCACGATCTGTCTGGGGCTCGATGGGAACCTAAGAACCAAAGTGAATCCTTACTCTCGCTGTAATTGAATCTAATAGAAGAGATGTCACCGAATACATCCTCATTCCCGGTGCTTATGTTTTGTATTTGTGCAGGTCTGGGAGAGGCCTCCTTAATGAGGAAGGCACCGCCTGAGGAAGCGGATACCCCGAAACCTGATAAAGAGAGGAGGAAACGAAGGAAATCGCCAACTGAACCTTCGAAATCAAAGAAGGCCAAAGTGGAAGAACCTGAGGCTGATTCAATGGCCTTAACCCCTGAGGTATTCGAGAGTCCCCGAGCTGGAGGTGGGCAGAAAACTGACCCCTCGGTAGCGCTCGTGGTAGGAGAAAACCTGAACGTCCCACATCTTGCTGAGTTGATGGCTGTCAAGCCGGAGGCTTATAAATCGAAATTTGATGTTGTTGTTGCTCCGCCTCGAGCCAAAGAGGTCGTCGAGGGTGTCTCTGCTAATGTCCCTAAGCCGGTTGGTGGCCAAAATATTTCTCAAGCTGTGGAACACTCAGTAGTCGGGCTGGAGGATCCTAGTTCTGAGGTTCTCCAGAAGCAAGAGAAGGCCCCGAGCGATCCAGTCGGGGTTATTGAGGTAAGTGATTCCTCGTCGGGACCGGCTTTGTCTCCGAGAGAGATGTAGGGTACCCAGAATATAGAGTCTTCCGATGTGCGAGCATCCATCAGAGATTGAGATGTGCTTGAAGGACTTTTTACTGTGATCGAGGAAAACCCCGAGCTCGACGCCCCGTTCATTTTCAACGAGATCAATAGGCTCTACAAACAGGTAATTTTTTGTAAATTCTACTTGAACCCTGTCCTCCATCTTTCTAATCTTGTTTCTTTTATGCTTCCAGGCTAAGTTGCTTTAAAACCATACCTTTGCCAAGTTTCAAGCCGAGTTGACTCACTACGAAGGCGACTGCAGGAGGCTCACCTCGAAGGTTAATAGGCTTAAAGCTCTCTTCGCCAAGAAAGAGGAGGAACTCTGTGTCCTTCGAGCTTGTTTGGAGGCGGCGCCCCAAGAGAGGACTTATCTCGTTGAGCAGGTAATATAGTTTTTATCTGATCTTGTCTGCATGCTTACCCGACTTCAGTATTCTAACACCTTCGGGCTGATGTTTGCATCTTGAGAAGAAAGATGTTCTGATGAAGGAGGAGCTCCGAACCAGGGATACTGAAATTCTAGAACTCAAATGGCACGTGAGTGAGATAACCTCCAAGAGGGGTACCCTCTGGGTGAAGGTGGTCTCAGTTGAACATCAGCTTCATGATGCGAGGGCGGAGAGTAATAAATATAAAGATCTTCATGCCGAGTCGATTGCTGCGCTATCTGCAGCTAGAGCTGAAGCTGAAGCGCTCGTGTCCTCGTACAAAAAGGATGCTATTGCTGCAAATGCTCAGGCCAGGAAGGTGTTCGAGGAAGCCGAGCTGCAATTGACCCGAGCTGTGGAGCATGCCCAGTTAAAATCTCGGAGATAGGCTCTCAAGGATATACATGCTGGGGGCATCGATCCGTCTGTTGAGATCGAAAGGGTGAAGATCCTAGAAGAGGAGGCTTCCGCCTTGTTTAGTTCTGAAGGTGAATTGAGCAGTGGCTCGGAAGATGAAGGCGAAGTCCCTGACGGGGAAGAGGCCGTTGAAGACCCCGGGGCCGGAGTTGTTGAAGGCATAACCCCCGAGGGAGCCATCGAAGGCACAACCTCGGTGATATATTAGCGTTTTATCCGTTCTCTCCTTTGCAAGGGCTTTAGACACAAGCCTTGTAAATACGCCCTTTTGAACTTTCAATATATATAAAAAAAACTTTTGTTTTTCGTCATTTCTCGTTTCTCATTTGCTTTTTAGAATAGATCGTGATGCTTCTTGACAATTGTTTCGAAATTCGGACTTAAAAACAAACCCTTGGGTTTTTGCCTTTGATGAGCAATTTGTAATGGTCAAAAGTTGACCATTTGGGGCTTAGTCCCCGAATCAAGTTTTAACTTAGGTTCTTTGACTTTTAGGTCTTAAAAACGGTCCTGAGGCTGTTTGAGCCGGCCCTTAGGCTCATACGCTTCGGCCCCCAAGCCTTTTTAGATCGACCTTGAGGCTTGTTAGGCTGGCCCGTAGGCTCTTATGCATTTGCCCTTAGGCATTTTTAGTTAACCGTTTAGGGCTCAGTCCTCGAGTCGGGTTTTGACTTGAGCTGTTCGACCCTTAGGTTTTTAAATCGTCCCTGGGGCTCTTTAAGCTGGCGCTAAGGTTTTTACACATGGGATCGGTACGACCTCTAATCGGCCTTGAGGCTCTTTTAAGTTGGCTTTTATGCTCTTACGCATGGGGTAGGTACGACCTCTAATCGGCCCTGAGGCTCTTTTAAGCTGGCTCTTAGGATCTTACACGTTGGGTCGGTACGACCTCTAGTATGGCTATATCTTTCCCTTGTTAAAGACTTTTTTGAAGTTTTGTGTTCATCTGAATCTTCGATGGCTCAATAAGAACCTCGATTATGGGTCGTAATGTGACGATAAATGAGCACCTCGGGAGGTTTCGCTCAATGGATGAATTTTCGAAACCTTTTGCTTATGCCGAGGGTAGCCTAGTTAACCGGTTCTTTTTGACGTATTTTCGATTTTATGGCGATGGTCGGGCGTCCTCGAGTCACTCATTGTGTTTGGCTGTAGCCTTTTGACCGTAGTCATTGTGTTTGGCCGTAGCCTTTTTACCGTAGTCATTGTGTTTGGCCGTAGCCTTTTGGTCCCCGAGTGAGGTAATCTCGGCGTTTATATCTAGGGTATGCCTTTTTGGGGGTCTTACAAGTTCGAATATATAGCCTTGACTTTAATATCGGGATTATGCCTTTTTTAAGGTTTTACAAATTGGTCATACCTTACTTGAGGTCTTAAAGTTTTGGTTACTTAGTACAAGTATTATTCGTGCCTTGCTTGAGGTCTTATAGACTTGGTATTGCCTCATGGAGGTCTTATATTGTTGATAATGCCTCATGGAGGTCTTACATTGTTGGTAATGCCTCTTGAAGTTCTTTCGGGCTCGAAGTTGCCGGCCCTGAGGTCTTATGGCGTCGAGTTTGGATAGCTTCGATGGGGGATGACACTCGATGACAGTCCCCGAGACATCTAAAGTTTTTGGCTCTAGAGGCGTTCCTTGTAAATTTGATGTTGCCTTATCAAGGGCTTATGAGCTCAATGTTTCCGACCCTGAGGTCTTACGGCTTCGAGTTTTTGGTGTCAGTCCTCGAGTGTTTGAGGGATTTCTGTCCCTGGGGCCGCTCTTGTGAAAATAGCAAGCTTTTTTGAAAACGCAAAGCTTTTAGGGATAAAAGATACTCCTCTGACTACTTGTTACAAGTATACATAGTTTTCGCTGTCGAGGGTTCGATTATTCTACGCGAACACGGTTCATTTGATCGTTTGGCCCGATACATCATTTTCCTATCGAAGCCCTCTTTGGCTTATTTCGATTTCCCTGATGAGGAGATCTCCCGGGGGATGCCCACCAGTATTCGAGGTTGATTGAAGAGAAGCTTTGAATACTT
Organism: Nicotiana undulata; assembly: GCA_005239495.1. Taxonomy (NCBI): domain Eukaryota; kingdom Viridiplantae; phylum Streptophyta; class Magnoliopsida; order Solanales; family Solanaceae; genus Nicotiana; species Nicotiana undulata. The sequence goes on from ML267866.1 coordinate 87,549, forward strand.
GTTGAGTTCTCCTTAGGTAGCATATAGATGTTGCCTCGTTAAAAACCTTGCCGGTAAGACCCTTTTTGGGATAAAATCCGAACAAAGGAAAAGAGTGCAATGCATGCTTTAAAAACCAAGGTCTTTGAGTAGGAGGATGTGTAGGTGTCTTAGCAGTAATATCGTTTGAACATTTATATGTTCCAATTTCTTGGAAGTTGTTCGCCTTCCATGGTGCGAGGTTTATAGGACCCTTTGTTGATTACTCTAAGGACGCGGTACGGTCCTTCCCAGCTCGGCCTAGATTCCCTTCATTAGGATTTCGAGTTTTTAGGGTGACTTTCCTTAGGACTAAGTCCCCGACTCCGAAATGTTGGAGGTTTGTTCTCCTGTTATAGTATCTTTCGATTCTTTGTTTTTGGGCGGTCTTTTGGACCGGTGAAGCTCTCGCTTTTCATCTAATAGTTCGAGGGCTGCAGTCATGGCCTTGTTGTTTGAGCTCTCGGTGGCATGTCGAAATCTGGCACTTGGCTCTCTGACCTCAACCGGTATCAAAGCCTCAGACCCATACACCAGAGAGAACAGCGTCTCTCCTGTGCTCGATTTTAGAGTTGTTCGATATGCCCATAGCACCTCAGGCAACATTTCCCTCCATTTACTTTTCACATTTTCTAACTTCTTTTTCAAGTTTTGAATGATGGTTTTGTTTGTGGATTCGGCCTGACCGTTTGAACATGGGTGGTAGGGTGTCGAAAGGATCCATTTGATTTTATGGTCCTCGAGGAACTTTGTTATTTTGCTTCCGATGAACTGCTTTCCATTGTCGCATGTTATCTTGGAGGGGATCCCGAATCGACACAAGATATGGTCCTATATAAAGTTAATGACTTATTTTTCTCTTATCTTCTCAGGCATGCGCTTCGACCCATTTCGAGAAGTAGTATTAGTCATAAATAGAATAAATCTAGCTTTACCTGGTGGCATTGGTAGGGGTCCGACGATGTCCATCCCCCACTTCATGAACGACCATGGCCACAAGACTGAATGTAGTTGTTCACCGGGTTGGTGAATCATTGGTGCAAATATTTGGCATTTGTTGCATTTTCGAACGAATTATTTGGTGTCCTTCTCCATGTTGTCCCAATAGTAACCTGCCCTGATCACCTTTTGGACTAAGGAGTCGGCACCAGAGTGATTTCCGCAGGTTCCCTCGTGGATTTCTCGGAGCACATAATCTGTGTCCCCCGGTCCCAGGCATACTTCTAGGGGTCCATCGAAGGTCCTTCTATATAGAGTTCCATTTTCGTCGAGTGAGAATCGAGCTGCTTTGGTTCGCAGGGCCCTCGACTCTTTTGGGTCCACGTGTAGCTTCCCACTTCCCAAATAATCGATGTATTTATTTCTCCAATCCCATGTCAGGCTAGGGGAGTTGATCTCATCATGGCCTTCTTCGATCACTGATTTGGATAGTTGAACAACGGCACTGGGGAGTATGTCATCTTCCTCGACAGATGATCCTAGGTTTGCGAGTGCATCGGCCTCGCTATTTTGTTCTCGAGGTATGTGGACTAGAGTACATTCTTTGAAGCGGCGCAATGTGACATGAATTTTGTCTAAGTATCTTTGCATCTTGTCTTCTCGAACTTCGAAGCTCCTATTTACCCGATTTACCAACAGAAGGGAATCACATTTTTCTTCGATGATTTCCGCTCCAAGTCCTTTGGCCAATTCGAGACCTGCAATCATAGCCTCATACTCGGCTTCGTTGTTAGTCAATTTTGCAGTTTTTATAGATTGTCTAATCATGCCGCTCGTAGGTGGCTTCAGAACTATGCCGAGCCCGGACCCTCTCACGTTCTAAGCACCGTCAGTGAATAGGGTCCATACCCCCAAAGATGTGCCCGTCTTTAGCAGAAGTTCTTTCTCTACCTCGGGCACAAGGGCAGAAGTAAAGTCGGCCACAAAATCTGCCAAAATTTGGGATTTGATAGCCATTCAGGGCTAATACTCGATGTCATGCCCCCCGAGTTTGATGGCCCATTTGGCTAGTCGGCCTGATAACTTGGACTTGTGTAATATTCTTCAAAAAGGGTATGTTGTTAAAACACAAATGTGATGTCATTGAAAATAAGGTTTTAATTTCCGAGATGCACTTATTAGTGCAAGAGCTAGTTTTTCTAGGAGTGAATACCTGGTTTCGGCATCTCCTAGGGTCCGACTTACATAGTAAACTGGGAATTGCGTACCTTGTTATTCTCAAACAATTACACCACTTGTCTCTACCTCGGATACGTCCAGGTACAAATATAGTGTTTCATCCTCCTTTGGGGTGTGGAGGAAAGGTGGGCTTGATAGATATCGCTAAACTTCTCTAAGGCATGTTGGCACTCCGGAGTCCATTCGAAGACATTTTTCTTTTTGAGTAAAGAGAAGAAATGGTGGCTCCTATCCGATGATCTTGATATGAATCGACCCAAGGTCGCTATCTGCCCGGTCAGTCGTTGCACGGACTTCACGTTGTTTATCACCGTGATTTCGTCGATGGCTTTGATTTTGTCGGGGTTGATCTCAATCCCCTGTTTGACACCATGAAGCCTAAAATATTTCCTGAACCTACTCCGAAGGCACATTTCTTGGGATTGAGATTCATGTTGTAGCTTCTGAGGATGTCAAAATGTTTTGTGCAAATGAGTCAAATGGTCCTCCGACCGCAGGGACTTAACTAGCATATCATCAATGTAAACTTCCATGGATTTGCCTATTTGATGTTCGAACATCTTATTAACTAGGCGCTGGTACGTGGCTCCCGCGTTTTATAGCCCGAATGACATCATATTGTAGCAGTACGTACCATACTTCGTGATGAACGAAGTCTTTTCCCTATCCTCGGGGTTCATCTGAATTTGATTATACCCCGAGTAGGCATCGAGAAAGGTGAGGGTCTCGTGGCCGGATGTGGCATCAATCAAGAGATCGATGTTGGGAAGCGGGAATGAATCTTTGGTGAACGCCCTATTTAAATCTTTATAGTCTACGCACATTCTTAACTTATTCCCCTTTTGGGAACTACCACCACATTGGCAAACCATTTGGGATACTTTACCTCCCTAATAGACCCTATTTTGAGGAGTTTCGTTACCTCGTCCTTGATGAATGCATGTTTTACCTCGGACTGAGGTCTTCTTTTTTTCTTTACCAGTTTGAACCTGGGGTCGACGCTAAGTCGATGGGTGGTTATTTCCGGCGGGATCCATGTCATGTCTAAATGGGACCAAGCAAAGCAATTGATGTTATTAATAAGAAATTGAATGAGCTTTTTCTTGAGTTCGGGAGTTAATCCCGTTCCCAGGTATACCTTTCGATCTGGGAGATGTTCGTCCAAAAAAGCATGCTCAAGTTCCTCAATTGTTGATTTTGTTGCATCCGATTCTTCAGGGGCAACAAAAGCTCGGGGAGCGAGGAAGTCTTCTTCATCGTCCCCGGGGGTCTGTTTTCCCTCTAGCTCTTCCGAGGTGGAGGGTATGGATGTTGGTGCCTCGATGTGAACTGCGAACATCTCCTTTGCCACATGCTGCTCTCCATATACTGTTTTTATACCGTCTTTTGTTGGAAACTTCACTATCTGATGAAGATTTGATGGTACTGCCCTCATGTTGTGTATCCATGGTCTTCCAAGCAATGCATTGTACCTCATGTCACCTTCGATGACATTAAATTTGGTATTTTTGACTGTACCAGACATGTTGACTGGGAGGGTGATCTCCCTTTTTGTAGCTTCGGCGGCCATATTGATTCCGTTGAGGACTCGAGAGGTAGGTAGGGTTTCTATCAAGCAGTCTAAGCAGCCCCACCACCTTCGACCTGATTACGTTGGCTGAGCTACCTGTATCCACGAGTACACATTTAATTTGAATGTTATTCAAGAGAAAGGAAATTACCAGATCATCGTTATGTGGATGAGATAGGGTATCGAAGTCCTATTCACTGAATGCAAGAATGTCCTCGGGCATGCGACCTCGAATTTTCCCTTCTGTTGCAGCGGATACTTTTGTCCGCTTGATCACGGGTCCTTGAGGAACGTCGGTCCCCCCAATGATCATATGAACGGTGTGCTGAGGTTTTCCCATTCCGTTCCTCCTGTCTGCCTCTCTCCCTCGAAATTGGTTTTCTCGGCCGCTAAGGAATTCTTGAAGGTGCCCTTTACTGATTAGTCGAGCTATTTCTCCTTTGAGCTATCTGCAATCTTTGGTCCTATGACCGTGAGTATTGTGATACTCGCATACCAGGTTAAGATTCCTCTGCGAGGGATCCGATAGTATTGGTTTTGGCCACCTGGTATCTTTTATTTTACCCATGGATGATACAACGTCTGAAACATCAATGTTGAAGTTGTACCCAGATAATCAGGGCACCTCTACCAGCCCTGTGTGCATGTCGAACCAGGCTTTGTCCATGAGTCCCCGAGGGTTCCGACCTTGATTTGTCCTTTGATATATTCGAGGTATGTTGCATCTTAGGGTGTTTCTTTGATTTTCGATGTACGATTGATATCTTTCTTTCCTTGGCCTCGGTTCTCTCTCTAGAAGCCTTGATTCAATCCTTTTCGTGAGGTCCTCAAGCATCTACATAATGGCGGGGTCGGCTGCTGACCCGTTGCTGCTTGACCTCTTCGGTGCTTGTTCGACTCGAGGATCCATTTCCGGTGCTATTGTGTTTGAAGTTTTTTGATGGATTTGTAGCTGAGCAATTTCCATTTGTTGCACCTGCAACATTTCAAAAATGACGTGAAGGCTAACCTCCCTTTCCTCCCAAGCCGGAGTTTCCTCAGCTTCCTGTTGGTTTTTTCGGCGTATAACCCCGTCAGTGTGGGAGCTTATATTGATGTGTTGAGAGTTGCGCGAGCCCACGTCCACGTGGATTGGCTCTGGTGCATCCTTAGGGTTTTGCAGTGGTACACCAGTGCCTGAAATAGCTACACCATTCTCTCCATGGTCTTCAGAGCCATTGTTTTCATGTGCATTCACTGAGTTAGACATTTTGACCTGAAATCAAAGATTCTTAGACAATAAAAAGTGTGAAGAATAACTTGTGTTTTTCAGTAAACCATCACTAAAACAACCACTATTATGTTTAGCCCCACGGTGGGTGCCAAACTGTTTACCTTGAAAATGGTAATTACAATTAAATTTGATTGTGTGGTTCTAAAAGTATGTGATTTATTTTAATACTAGGTATTAGGAAATATATGCTAAGTGTGAGTTAGAAAAATGAGATGAGAGCTAAAGGTAATGGGTTAAGCAAACCGAACAGTGGCGAGATCGGGGTCTCGATGTGGCCTAAGTTGGGCCTCGAGGTCGAGCTAATGTGCTTGACTGAGGCGATTGATGGAGAACTAACAGTTCTAAGGGCCTCGAAGATGGCCCTTTATGATCAATGATGAGTAATAAATGAAGAACAACCAATGGAATACAATAAATGTAAGCAATAAATCAACAGAGAGACAAGAGAGTATGTTTGAGTTAGAGAGCAGAGAATGTTCTTGTTCTTGTATTCAATATCATGTGTGCAAGAAACGATAAGGGTCCCCTTTATATAGGAGAGGGAATCCCAACATGGTACATGTATAATTATTACAAAAGTAAATAGCTAGTACATCTACTTAATGGTCTGGTACGGACTTGTACTATTCTTGCAGGTGTTTGTCTGCTTTAGCCATGTATTTTTGGGAGTCCCACGCATTTCTGCGACGGGCTCCGATCTTCTCTCTGTTTCGAGGTACACTAATCCCTCGATACCACTACTTGAAGAATTCACCTCGGAGTTGATCCTCGGTCTTGCATGGATTCTATCGGTTTGGCTCAGAATGTCGTGGAAACCTCAAGATCGGCCATTCCCGGTTTTGACCATATACAGATAGTCCCCGCGTTTCTTGGAATGAAAAGACAAGAAACGATTTGAATTCTCAACCTTTAATGATTCCATTATTGCGTCAGTTGAGCTATATCAAGCGATTTGTGTGACAAAAGGGGACCCAAAAGGTCGCGTCCCTACAGCTCTGAAAAAGCCTTCGAATTGCTTACGGCAATTGGCTTCCCTTTGGCATCCTCTAACGTACATGATGGGTTCCTATAAATACTTCTTTCTTCGCCTCTTATTTTTCATTGCATCTTCAAGACTTCAAAAGAGTTCCTCTTACTTCTCTCTTGTGTTCTTTCTCTGTTTACATTTCTTTCTCCCTTGTCATGATCTTCTCTACCCTGTTTTCTTCAAGAATGACTCTACCAAGAGACTTAAGTTCATTTGTCAGAGTTGTGAACCTTGTGTACATCTCATGGATTGTCTCTCCTTCTTTCATAGTGAAGTTTTCATACTGAGAGTATAGTAGAGTACCTCTTGATCTTTTCACTTGAGGTGTTCCTTCGTGGGATACTTGTAAGGTATCCCAAGTTTCTTTGGCAGTGGTGCAGCTTTGAATCATACTATACTCGTCTAGACCTAGTCCACATACCAACCACTTTTTGGCCTTGGCATTTTTCTCCCATTTCTTCAGATCCTCAGTAGTGCAGTCAGCTCTAGTTTTTGGTACATCTACTCCTTCAACAGTTTTCTTCATGGTGGCTAGAGAACCATCAGTGACTATGTCCTAGAGTTCATAGTCTTCTCCAATCAAGTGATCCTTCATCATGTTCTTCCACCAGGAGTAATACTGGCCATTAAAGAGCGATGGCCTTGCAGTTGATTGACCCTCCCAGTTTCCAGGTGGTGCACTTATTTTGATCTTTTCCAAGGTGTTAGCCTTTTCAAGGATAACCTGCTCTGATACCAATTGATGCTTTATACGTCAATACCACACAAAAGGGGGTGATTTGTGTGGATTTTCGAGTGCAGTCTTTATAGAAGAACCGGGTTCTTCTTGGTGTTCCAACTTCTACAGTTTGCGAAAAAGTAATTGCAGAATTTAAATAACACAACAATTTTACGTGGAAAACACCTAGCTCAAAAGGTGAAAAAACCACGACCTACTTTCCAGTAGGATTTTCCCAAACTCTTCACTACAACTCTGAGCCAAACAGCATTTACAAAATAAACTCTTTTGTAAACCTAAGGACTAACTCTAATCCCTTTGTGGCAAGCTAGCCTCTAGCTAATTGCGACAAACTTCAAGTTAACTCTAACTTGAACAGTGTGTACCTATTACAATTACTTCTAGATAAAGGTGAAAGATACAACATTTAATCACCTACTACAACCAACTAGACTCAAAAGATAACATATGGAACTGGTTCTTCTAGCTGGTTCAAGTAGCTTTTGTGTCGCACAAAGATTCTGCTTGCAAAATTGCTTTGGTGATTTTGCTTTCAGTTCTTGTTTCACTTCTGTGTTTGTGCGTCAAATCTTCAACATGAATGCTTCAACACTTTATAGAGTCAGTAATTGAGATGTTGTTGTTCAGTTCTAAAGCAACTCTTCATTGGTGGAAGAGTTTGTATTTATCTCAACTTCCTCAATCTTGTTTCTGTCCTACTTGAAATCGAAGTCCATCTCCTTATCAATTTGCAACTTTTTCACTTAGGAGATAACCTCTTAGTTCACAGATAATGTTTATCTCCTGTGCATGGACGCTTCTTGTGCCAATGGGTCTGTTTGACTATGTTTGCCCTGATGGACCTGGTTCAACTGGGTTGGCATTTGTCAATCTTCAAAACCATGCAGTGACTTGATTCAACAGTTGGAATTTGACATATGTTGATTTCTTTTTTGAGATTTAGTAATTGCGTTATATTTATGGTTCCGATTTACTTGTTTTAGTAGTATTTGCTTGTTATTTCACATTGCATGTTGTTCATTTTTTAGTTAGAATCGACAGATTAATTTTGTCAAACATTTTCATAATGTTAGGACATTACATTTATAAATATTAATTTATTTTATCAAACGAGCATTCCATGATGTTCTATGTTTTTAATTTTTATAATTAATTAAACTAAATAGTATTAATTTGGAAAATATATATCAATTACTTTTACAATATTAGTTATAAATATATGATTATTAATCAATATATATTCAAGAAAAAATATGCATCTTAAAAATCTAATATCATTTATTCTTATAAAAAATTTATTTATAGGCACAAATTTATTATATTCATCCCGTTCTCGATACTCTATGGAGCTTCATCCAAACACTTATAGTTGTTAAAACAGATTACTTTAAACCCCTCTAGCCTCACGTGTACTTCAAACGCACGAAGTGGATGGCACATCATCATCCACATCAGATTTTTTTTATGACAAATCATTATTTTTTCACTTCAATTTCAACAATTATGAATTTTTTTTTTCACTCTTCTTCCCTACCTTGATTGCCTATCTTCATTTTTTCAGCAGAAACAACAGGAGAGCCTTTACCAGTGACACCATCGCCATGGACAATTAAAAACCACCATTCTCCAACTTTTCATCGTCCACATCTTGCTTTTAGAGATTTTTGTCCAACGCTGCCACCCACTACTTCAAATTTATCATATGAACCACCTTGAACTCCTTTCCTCCATTGGTATATGCCAATGCACCACCATTGAAATTCCTCTATATCCTCATATGTCCACACATTTTTACATTGTACACCTACCTAACCATAAAGACCTTCATCAACCACTCTTCACTCTCCAAAACCTCCCTCATGTCCACGGTAAACTGCCAAAAAAAATTAGATCTCAGCTTCTCTCCATCAAATAAAAATTCACCATTATATATCGGGTCCACCACTTGAAAATCCATTAGTCCTGAAATGATTGTTACCTACAATAGATTCAACACTGCAATGATCATAGATCTAAATCATCTGAGAAACACTAATGGCGGTTGCTCTTTTGAAAAGCGTTCTTAATATTTTTCTCAAATATTGATTGAAAGTTTGTCAAAACAGAGAGGGGGGAAAACGGGAAAGGCATAAGGGGATAAAGAGAAAAGAAATAGAGGAGTAGGGAAATAACGGGAGAGTGTAAGTGTAGAAAGAGAATAAGAAATGGGGGAGGGGGTGGGGAAAAAAAAGAAAGAGGAGACGCATTTTTTTTTTTTTACTATTATTTTGTCATTTACTTTTCCTTTTTATTTTTTCTACTTATTTTAATTATTTTTAGTCTAAGTTTTAATGTTTACGCTCGTTGTTGTATGCGTGAAATCCAACTCTGTCATTAAGTTGCCGCGTATGTTTGGTCAACGATCAGAGAGATTTAAAGTAGTGTGTTTTAACAACTACGAGTGTTTGGATGAAACTCCGTAGAGGACAAAAAAGTGTTTATGCCTTTAAAATTTAATCTAACTTTGTAATTACACTTGTGCAACAAAACAACACGATTGTAATTACACCCTAAGGGATCGTTTGGTGGGAGGTATTAGAAAAACTAATACAAGCATTAGCTCTATGCATTACTAATATTTTATTTGGTACATTTTTTCAACCTGTGTATAACTAATACTTGCATTAGTTATACATCATACTTGACATTATCCTATGCATAACTAATGCAAGCATTAGCTCTATGTAAACATCTATTTTTCTTATAAATTATGCAATGCGTTACAATTTTAATACACTACATCAAACAGCAGATAAGAAATAATATCTGCCTAGCTAATGCTACACCAATTCCAATTACCAGGTGGCTTCCCAAATAGACCCTCAGTTCAGTAGAACAGGAGGCCAGTTCCACGCAACAAAGAAAACTTTTCAGCATCTTTGATGCATAACTTCAGTAAAACAACTCGGAACTATAAAATCATTAAGCTCATCAAACAGCGATATGCAACTCCAGACAACATACCTATTGGGTTTTTGTAATGCAAACACATGAGGCTAAGATCACAAAACAACTATCTCAATATATAAAACAAAAGAGAAATACTATTACAGCTATATCTCAAATAGAAATAACTCAGTACTAACAAATGTGTGTTAATACTCAAACAAATATCCAAAAGCTAAGGCAAATATTCATTGAAATAGAGTCAAGATGCCTTTTCAGAAACTTAAGAGGCCACTGCAGCACCCTTCTTCCTTGGAGTTGCCTCGGTACCTGAAGAACGCATAGGAAAAAAGGAAAGAGATCAATAACACAGGATGCACGCAAGTATGTAAGTACCATAAGTTTCTAGTGAAGATAATGAAGTAACTGAAATGAATTACCTTCTCTGAAGTTAGTCTTGAACCTGCGGGGCACATTGCGGAGATACCTCATGCGACCAGTTCCAGTGGTCTTTCTTCTAAGTGCCTTGACGCTCCAGTTATCTGCACAGACAGTAGAAATCAGCAAACACTAAATCAAGTAACTTCCAGAGACATCATACAGCTGAAATACCTAAAACTTGTGGTCGCAATAGCTACAAAGGATAACACGAAAGTGAAGTAATTTTGCAACCATTCCTGATGTCGTTAAAATGTAGGTGTAGGTTGAAATACTAAAAGATTAAGCATGGGAAATCTTTCAAATATCAGTATTTCACTAGCAACCAGCCGCTAACCAAACCCTTGACACCCCATGCCATACATAGTAAGAGTTAAATACCTTTGCCTGCTACACTATCACTGAGTACTATTTACAACCTGTTACTTTCAAGAGCTTAGGTATAGGTAGGAGACAATCAAGTCAGATATTTGTCGGGTTTTGGCTAGGCTATGAGAGGTTGTGTTTGGGGTGAAAGTAAATTTACTCATTCAAGAAGAGGCTGGCAAGACAGTTTCGGAATCTCATGGCCATTTCATTGAGTTGCCTCTGTCAAAGCCAAGCCATAAACTAAAGTGCATCATTAAGAGCTCGGGTCTAGCTACAGGAAAATCCACTCAATTTATCTTAGCTTTAACAATAACAGCTCCGATAATTTCATACAAAAAAGACCAACTAACATTTCTCTGCTACAATTTAACTAGGTCAGATAATTACTTTTCTAACTTGCATTTTTTGTGACTAAGATTTTGTTGACTATATATAAAGCAACTGAATTTTGCAAACTTCGCCTTGGACCAAGCAAACAATACAATTTGTACAGACTATAGTAACAAATAATGCATCAATTTAAGCTCCATAATCAAAATATCCACAACAATATCTCAAATATAAATTAGCTCCTTAATACAAATCTCCAAAAAAAATTAGATCCGGTAATCCAAATTCTCCATTAAGACAACTCCTTAATCAACATACTCGTAATAATTCTAACAATAATTCAATCAGTATACAAATGAGCACTACCACTAAAGTTCTTACAATTTATTAACAAAAATACATCAATTCAATTCGACAGAAATAGCTCCTTAATCCATATGTACATAACAATATCTCCATAATTCAAATATCCATAAACATACCTCCTTAGTGCTCCTTAGTCTAACTACAAATTAAATCAGCTCCTAAATCCAAAAGACCCACAAGGCTACCTCCTTAATCCAACTCTCCATAGATATAGCTCCTTATTTGAAATACTCATAATAATTCTGAACTAGTGCATAAATGAGCACAGTTATATTCTTTTTTTTTTGGAGATGGTAACATATTAAATGAGCACTACTATATTCTTACAAATTATTAACAAAATTGCATAACATATTTAAGTCCTTTAGTGACAAAAATAGCTCCAGAACCCAAATTTCCTAACAGTATCTCCATAATCCAAATATCCATAGCAATAGCTCCTTAATCCAAACATAAATAAATTTAGCTCCTTTATCCAAATATCTATAAAAATAGCTCTTTAATCCATGTATCAATAACAATAGCAACTTAGTCCAAATATAAGTTACATAATCTCCTCACAGAAATAGCTCCTTAGTCCAATCCTTATAGCTCCAATATATATATATATATATATTAAATCAGCTACTTAGTCAAAAAATCCACAAAATTAGCTCCTTAATCCAAATCTCCAAATAAATAGCTACATAATCAGAATATCCATAATAATCAAACAAAAAAACAGCGCCACAAATGAGCAGCAAATATAAAAATACATACATTTTCTGAGGCGAGCAGCAGGGTAGGCACAAGCGGAGCATCGGCTCTTCTGGATGTGGAAACTGCGACGCCCACACCTCACACACAGTGTGTGTGTCTTGTTCCTCCTCTTCCCGAAACTCCCCGTTCCTTTTCCCTGTTATTATTCAGAATATACACACACTGTTAGTGCATAATTACATACACGCACAGTATACTTCACATGAAAAACTCGTAGTACCATTTCTTCGGCGGAGGCGGAAGAACCCTAATAATGTACGGCGGTGGAGGCTTCTCTTCAGCTGGGAAAAAGTTGAACTTGGGCAACGCTTATGGAATTTATATTCAGTGGCTTAAAGGGGAAATAGGGTTTTTCCGGATGGGTGTCTGTTGGGTTTAAATTGGGTCGTTGTAAGAAGTGTGGGCTCTGTCCCTTGTTGTTGGGCCGTAAAATATGTTACCTGTGCCCTAATTAGAATCCAACCTAAAAGAGCAAACTTCATTTATGGCCATCCGCTAGAAACTAATAGTAAAAATTGCGCGGGGCGCCTTATTCGGTCGCTCTCATTTAACCTATACCTATAATTTTAAAATTATTTAACCTATACCCTAATTTTTACAACTTCAGGTGCCTCCTTCTTCCTGCTACCTATGCAAACTTCAACTTATTTAGTGTTGAAGTTTTTAAAAATGAACTAAATAACTTCAGCATCTTCTGCTGAAGTTTTGAAAAAGCTTTATGACAAAACTAAACTTCGGCTTATTTAGTGCTGAAGCTTTTACAAAAGAACTAAATAACTTCAGCATCTTCTGCTAAAAATTTTGAAAAAGCTTTATGACAAAACTAATGAATCCAAGTTGAAACTTCAGCTTATTTAGTGCTGAAGTTTTTACAAATGAACTAAATAACTTCAGCAGCTTCTGCTGAAGTTTTTGAAAAGTTTTATGACAAAACTAATGAATCTAGGACGAACTTCAGCTTATTTAGTGTTGAAGTTTTTACAAATGAACTAAATAACTTCAGCATCTTCTGCTGAAGTTTTTGAAAAACCTTTACGAAAAACTATTGAATCCAGGACAAAACTTCAGCTAAAACATGCTTAAGTATAGCAAATAGAGAACAAAGCTTCAGCTAGTAGAATGCTTAAGTTCAACAATTACAAACAACTTTAGGCCCGGCTCCTAGAATGCTAAAGTTTTTGTGATTGTCTTTGCTACTTCAGACCCGTATGCTTAAAGTTTATGCGAAAAGTTGGTACGCTTGCAATTTATTTTTGCAAAGCGGGTATAAGTTAAAACGTGACACAAAAAGCGGGTATAGATGCAAATGCCCCAAATTAATATCAGATGCTAGCCACAAATTGCAATATGCATTTTATAGCCCAAAATCAATTATAACGGCTAGCCACCGAATTATACATCTGACCCACAAGCACAAACACAAGTTCATTGAAGAAAGAGATGATTTTCGGCCCAAAATGGTTTATCCGGAAAAGTTTACGGTCGCCGAAATTCAAATAGCAAGCAAACCATCTTTTAGATCTAGATTTTCATAATATCAAAAGCCCCAAAAGCAATAAATAAAACGGGAAGAAAGAGTCGCCGGATTTAATGGAGGGTCGCCGGTGTTTGAGTTTCCGTCCAGATCTAAAGCCAACGAGATCGAGCATAGTGGGTTAGACTGGCTGGGTTTTGATTTCGATTTCATGATTTGTGGTGAGGTTGAAGCTGAAGCCTGGGCACCATATATTAATACTACAATAGCTGAGATTTGACAAATCTTGTATTCAATTCTTGAAACCTTCCATTTCACAATGGAAGTCAACATTGTCTTTTCTGATCATTGTCATTTCCTCTTTGTAATCTATTTCAGAGGGTTGGCTCCCATTTGGCCCTGAAGTATCAATTATTGTCACGACCCAAAACTAACCCAATCGTGATGGCGTCTATTGTGGTACTAGGCTACCCCACTCATTTCCAAAACAACGCAATATTTTATTTCAAAAATAACCTTCAAGTTATTTAACAATAAAACTCTCATAAGAAATTCAAAATAACAAAAATGCAGAAAGAAAGGCCCGACATCGGTTGTCTCTAGTCATGAGCAACTACTACAACTATCTGTAAACATCAATACTAACATAGTCTGGCATTAATAAAGTACAACTAAGGGAAGATAAAGAAAGAGGAAAGCAGGGATGCGATCGCCATGCAGCTACCTTGCTAACTCCGAGAATCTGCATTAGAAATAATCTACAGCCTCAACCGTGTCCAGAAACGCTTGGATCTGCACACAAGGTTCAGGGAGTAACGTGTGTACGCCAACTCAGTAAGTAACAACAGTAAATAAAGACTGAGCAGTAGTGACGAGCAGTAAAGCATATAAAATCCACATCATGAAGTCTCAGTAAAATACAACATGCTTTTGAAATCAGTGTTTGAATCAAATCATCTCTTTTAAACTCAGTTCCAGTAAAATCATTTAATGATATTTTTCAACAGTTTCAAATAGAGTCTCAATGCAAAGATGAGTAGAAATGATGAAATCATAAATAGCCCCTCGGACAAAATATCACTCATATACAACCCTCGGGCAAACCTCACAGTCACTCGTATACAGCCCCTCAGGCATACCTGACAATCACTCGTAACAGCCCCTCGGGCATACCTCACTATCACTCATGCCTCCCAGTCACTTAGCACTCGACACTCGCACTTAGTAGGTACATGTTCTCATTGAGGGTGTGTACAGACTCCGGAGGGGCTCCTTCAGCCCAAGCGCTATATCAAGCCAAATCATGGCATAAATCAATCGGGCCCTCAGCGTATAATAAACATGATGCAACATGCATCCCGATCCCATAAATATCCTCACAAATTAGGCCATCGGCCTCACTTAGTCATAAACCTCTCAAGTCACTTGGGCTTTCAGTAAAAATAGGAGACTCGGCCCAAAACAACGTTTATATGCATCAAAACAGAATAATAAAACTTAGTTATTTAGTAAACAGGTATAATCAGGACTGAGTATAGATTTTCAATCAAAAACAGTGAGAGAATAGTAAGAAAAGGCCCCTAAGAGTCAAAACAGCACTAGCACAAGGCCCAAGCATGGCATTAAGCCATATTTACAGGATCTCTTTCTAAAACACATAAGTATCATATAGTTTCAACAAAATACGCAACTTTACAGTTGCTACGGGACGGACCAAGTCACAATCCCCAACGGTGTACGCCCACACGCCTGTCACATAGCATGTGCGTCACCTCAAAGTAGTAAAATGATACAAAATCCGGGGTTTCATACCCTCAAGACTAGATATACAATCGTTACTTACCTCAAACCAATCAAATCTCTACCCCGCGATTCTCTTGCCTCTCGACTCGGCCTCCAAATGCTTCGAATCTGTTCACAATCAGTATATTACTACGCTAATGGAATGAATTCCACAAGAAAAATTATCAAATTAGACCAAAATCCCGAAATCGGCTAAACACCGCCCCCGGGCCCACGTCTCAAAATTCGACACAAATTACAAAACTAGAAAGCACATTCACTCAGGAGTCCAACCATACCAAATTTATCAAAATCCGACCTCATTTGGTCCCTCAAATCCCCAAATCAAACTCTCCAATTCCCAAGCCCTAACCCCTCATTTTCATCCCTAATTTTCACTAATTACATGATTAAACAACGGGAATTTACCACAAACAAGAGTATTAGGGCTCAAGTAACTTACCTCAATGAAAACCTCCTTGAATCCCTCTTCAAATCATGCTCAAAAGCTCCAAAACCGAATAAAAATGGTGAAGAATGAACCAAAATTCGCGAAGTGTGCAATATATACCTTCTGCCCAGGCAATATATACCTTTGTGGGGGTTATTAGAATAGATCGGGTACATCTTAATGAGATTGAATCTCAGTTTTGGGATGATTTGGTGAAGTTTTGAGGTGGTTTGAATTGAAAATTCGAAATAAAAGATGAACATGAAAAAAATGATAGGTGTATCACACTATGTATCACTTGTGTATCACATATATATCATATTTGTATCAAATATGTATCCATGTATACCTGCATTTGAGATACATGTGTGATACATCTTTGATACATATGTCGCAGAAGAATTTTTTAAACTCGATTTTAACTATGAATTTTGATACCAAATCGGTCCAAATCACTTCCAATCTTCCCTAATTTTTGTATATTGACTCATCTATATGATTTCAATGAATCTCAACCATACCCATTGAAAAACGTCCTTTTTGCTTAAATTTTTGGAACTTGTATATATATAGTATTTTATCACCTTATTTGTTACTTCATTATGTTCTTTCCATATCGCATCTAATGTTGCTTATCACGCTTAAAATAAGGAAGGAGGTGTGTGATTTTTTGAGAGAAAGAACCTTATTTCTTTGGGTGTTTAATTTTTATATGTGTTTCTCTAGTTTTGGTAAATATATGATTAATGGCTAGAGGTTGGTAAATTAGGACTTTTTTGGGACATTACTGTGAGATTATCATTAATAAATTACGTCGCGTGTTCAATATGCGACATGTTTAAACTTAGTACGACGCTCGTCCGGAATGCGACCTGTTGAAACATTAAGAAGAATATACTAACGGAGTAGGTCGCTTATACAAAACGCGTAGCTGAAACTTAAAATCATTCTTGGTACAAAGCAACATCCCATCTTATATAATTGAAAGATAAAAATATTCATTTAAGACTTTTAAAAGCTAAACTACTATTAAAACTTTAGGCAATTCGGAGCCCGTTACGCGAATTCATGAAGATAGCATGAACACTAGTACACAAAAATTGAAAAACATCCTGAATTCCTGCTTTACGGCTCTAAAATGTCACAAAACGAAGAACTGTAGTGGCGAAGCGGTGACTATTGTTTATTATGTTATTTCTGATGGGCCCAGTAAATTTTAGGCGATTCAGAGTCCGTTGCAAGAATTCATGAATATGTCATGCACCTTAGCACACGAAAAATTGAAAAACGTCTTGAATTCATGTTATGGCCCTAAACACCAAAAACCGAGGAACGGTCATAGCGAAGAAATGATAATTGTTCATTATATCATTTCTGATGGACCCACAAAATTTTAGGTGACTCAGAGCCCATCGCCCGAATTCATAATGATGACGTGGACATTATCCCACAAAAAATTAGAAAACGTCCTAAATTTCTATCTTACGGCCCTAAAACTCCATAAAATGAGAAACGGTAATGGCGAAGTTATGAAAATTGTTCATTATTTCATTTCAAGTGGACCCACAATTTTTTAAGTGATTTGAAATCCATCGTCCGAATTCGTGAAGATGGCATGGACATTAGCATAGCCATAAACGATGAACGGTAATGGCGAAGCAATGACTGTTGTTCATTATATTATTTCTGATGGACGACAAAAATTATAGGCGATTCGGAGTCGGTCGCCTAGTTCTAGATGGTGTGGATATTAGCACACGAAAAAAATAAAAGATATCATAAATTCCTGTTTTATGGCCCTAAAATGCCAAAAAATGAGAAACAACAACGGTGAAGCAATGACTATTGTTCACTATGTTTCTTCTGATGGGCCCACAAAATCAAGGGAATTTGGAGCCCGTCGCCTGCATTCATGATGATGACGTGGACAATAGCACACGAAAAATGGAAAACGTCTTGAATTATTGTTATGGCCCTAAAATGCCAAAAATTAAGGAATGGTCATGGAAAAGATATGGCTATTGTTCATTATATCGTTTCTCATGGGACCACAAGCTTTTAGGCTATTCGAAATCTGTCGCTCGAATTCATGAAGATGTCGTGGACAATAGTACCATGAAAAATTATAAAACATCTTGAATTCCTGTTTTGTGGCTCTGAAACGCCGAAAAAGGAGAAACAATCATAGTGAAACAATGACTATTGTTCATTATGTCATTTATGGCGGGCTTACAAAATTTTAGGCGATTTGGAGCTCGTCGCCCGAATTCATGAAGATGGCGAGGATATCACCAAATGAAAAATTGGAGAGCATCACGAATTCATGTTTTATGGCCCTAAAACGTCGAAAAAGGCACAATGGTCATGGCAAAGCAATGACTATTATTCTTTTTGTCATATTTTATGGGCCCATGTTTCATCGCTTCTCCATGACCGTTTCTTGCTTTTTGGCGCCCGATTTTAAGATTTTCATGTGCTATTGCCCACGCCACCGGCATGGATCCAGGCGATCGGATCCGAGTCGCCTAATTTTTTTTACTGCCCATCCAAAACCACCTAGGGATTCATACTGATCACCTTGACATGATTGTTCTTTATTTTTTGGAATTTTAGGGTCATAAAATAGGATTTCCGCCCGATTACTAGATTTTTATGTGTTATATAGCCCACGCCACCAGCATGGGTCCAGACGACCGGACCCGAGCCGCCAAAAATGGAGTTGGCCCCTAGGAAACCATAGACATAGACTCTCCATGATCGTTGCTCATTTTCACGCATTTTAGGGCCATTAAACTGGAGTTTCGTCCGATTCTCAGATTTTCATGTGTTATAGCTCACGCCACTGGCTTGGGTCCGGGTGACTGGACACGAGCCGCCTAAAATATTGCTGGAACATCCAACAACACCTAGGTAACCATAGTTGTAACGATTCCATAGCAGCTTCTTATTTATGACTTGCCTGAAAAATTTAGTGTCATGAAGGATAAAAGGGTACACAAATTAAAGAAAATGAGTTTTGTTGACGGTGGCCGAATTGGAGTTAAAAAAAACGGGTCGAGCGATAATACCTAATAATTATGGACTAGTACCATGCAAGGTACCATATGACCACCGTAGTGTAATATATAAAGTATATATGAAGTATTCTGAAAATAAATAGAATTTTTAAGTAATTTGTGGTAATTTTTAAATTATGCGGGTAATTGATTAATTACCGGATAACAAAATATTACCCGGTTAACTAATAAGTGGGTAAATATTTATAATCCTACCCTACTCCCCACGTGGAAGTAGACCACTATTAGGATATATGACTAAGTAGTCAGAAGCTTAGTGGCTACCTAATGAGAGTAACGTGTAACACTGAAACTTTATGAGCAAGTTTTAGTCTCTTTAAGGCTTAGTCTCTTTTTAAATCTTAGCTCATTTGGTCAGATAGAATAAAAAGGTGAATTATAAGTCTTTCTCCTAATTCATAACACCCAAGAACATATGTTAAGCTCCATATACAAAAAGCTTCCAACGACGACTCTTGCAAACAATTCCAACGAGAATTGTTAAAACCGTAGCAACGTAAAAATTTGCGGTTCTAAAGGAGTACGGTGCAATCTTTTCCAAGAATATTATACGGATTTTTCCTACTCCAGTTACGAGTCCTCGGGTATAGAGTTCAGAGTTGCAGGCGCGTTCTTGGTCCGAGAGGTAGATTCGACACGAGGTGAGTCTCATTTCCAAACTTTGTAAGGGGGAAATGTCCCCTAGGCTCTTGATTGCTATTTGTGCTCGTTGAG